>CM038677.1:82683626-82969051 GCA_021605205.1 Aegilops longissima
GTCCCGCCTGACCTAGGGTTGCGGTCGAAGCGACATGCGCTTCGTTTGCTGGGTCGTTTTGAGGCCATCATGCCGGCTGCGCGTCGGATGCACTGCGTTGATAAAGCGAGGACGCCCACCATGCGCTGTGTCCAGCGCGGTACGCCGGCAGCCCGATCTTTGGTCCACCGCCCCTTGCGAGACGAGGGACTAGATGCCGCATCCTGATTCCCGATGAGGGGGTTGGGAGCGTGTTCCCATAACACCCAACCGCGTAAGGAACGCAAAATCAAGGAACATAACACTGGTATGGCGGAAACTTGGGTGGCAAGAGTGGAACAAAACACCAGGCATAAGGCCGAGCCTTCCACCCTTTACCAAGTATATAGATGCATTAATTAAAAGTAAGAGATATTGTGATATCCCAACATATCCATGTTCCAACATGGAACAAACTTCAGCTTCACCTGCAACTAACAACGCTATAAGAGGGGCTGAGCACAAGAAGTAACATAGCCAAACAACCGTTTGCTAGGAAGGTGGGTTAGAGGCTTGACATGGCAATATGGGAGGCATGATATAACAAGTGGTAGATAGTGCGACATAGCGATGGAACAAACAACTAGCAAGCAAAGATAGAAGTGATATCGAGGGTATGGTCATCTTGCCTGCAAAGTTCTCAGAGTTGTCGAAAGCTTGATCCTCGAAAGCGTACTCAACAGGTTCCTCGGTCACGAACTCATCTCCCGGCTCTACCCAAGGCAAGAACACAAGCAATGGAACAACAATCAATCACAGTGCAATGCACAAGCAACATGATGCAATACATGGTGTTGGGGATATGACTACCAGGTATGACCCGCCCAGGAGGGGCCGGGTCAATCACAATGGCGGGTTACTTAAAGAAAGCCCGAAGAGTATACAAGGTGACGGTTTAGAATAAGGCTTGTAGTAGGCCCAAGCCCAGAGGTGGCTTAAGGCCCGTAAGTATAAACTGCCATGTATGAATAAGACTTGTAAAGTAAGGCATGTAAAAGATGTCACCGAGCCGGACACGTTGTATGAGCCGGCCGGGACTCTGTAGGCCGCAGGGCGTCAACCCGTGTATATAAGGGGATGACCCGGCGGCGGCTTAAGGCAGAAAACAACAGACCGAGAGCCAACCTAGTGTATTTCACTCCTTGGTCATCGAAACCTAGCAATACCACATCAACTGGACTAGGCTTTACCTTCACCGCAAGGGGCCGAACCAGTATAAACCTCTCGTGTCCTTTGTCCCGATTAACCCCTTTAAGCTTCCTAGTTGCGATGGCTCCACGACTAAGTCCTTTCACTAGGACATCTGCTGTGACAATTCCACGACAGTTGGCGCCCACCATGGGGCCAGCACATGGTGTATTTGAGTTCTTGAAGGGCATCTTCGAAGGGCTCAAGGGATACGTTGTGGGACGGATGACCAAGAGTCGTCGCGGCAAGATCTACATCGACGATGCCAGCTAGTGCCCCGATGCCGGCTCAATTGAGTACGGGTACTGGGTCCCCTTCGGCGGAATCCACGTCTTCATCGGCCGGATCAGCGAGCCGGGCCCTGAGCCGGGCATCTGCACCGACCTCATCGAGACGACTCAGCATGCGAGACCCGCCCGGACTCAGCCCGCCGTGAGGCGTGCCTTCGTGGGTTGCATCGATGGAGGGGAGTTCTATGAAGGATCTGTGGATGGCGGTGAGACAGCTGTCTACTCTGACGATGAGTCGTCCACAGGTGAGATGGATTCACTGTATCAACTACAAGATGGCGGGCTTGGAGGCTATTCCGATGGCAGCAGTATTCTGGACCCCTTTGAGCCGCCGAACAGAGCGGGGATCTTCGTGAATGGTGCACAACCCGTTCAAAACTCTACGGCTGCAGCAGCGATAACCTCCGGGTCGGCAGCCGCTGGGTCAAGAGACCCCGCGCGACCACCGGCTCAGGTGCTGATGGATCTCATGGATAGGATAATGACCCTGTTGACCGCCATGGTCGAACCAGCTGATAAGGCTCAGCATGACGCGGAGGTGGCACGGTTACATGGGGAGGTAGCACAAGCCAAGGAAAACTTTGTGGCCGAGGACGTTCAGATGGCTGCAGAGCGGGCGGCTTTGGATGCTCGGGCTCAACAGCTTCAATCAGAGGCTTTTCAGCTTTCGATGAATCTGAACGCATCAAATGAGGTCATGAGGAGAAGGCACCAGAAGACTCAATCATGTCTGCCCCTGACTTACAATCCTAGGAATCTCTTCCACACACCCGGGGCCGGTCCCAGTAATCCGCCGGAGGCAAACCGGATTGCAACACCCGGGGCTGGGGCGCCGGTTCAGCCGCGGGCAATGGAACCCCCTCATGTGAATATTGCTCCGCCTCGTTATACACGAACACCACCGGGGCACTTTTCTAACCCTTTGGAGAATCTGATCGCTACATCAGCACGCTTGGTGGCTCTCCCGATGGAAGGCGACTCTCCGACGGCGATCGAAACGCAAAGGGTCCCAGAACTTCTTCAGACGGCTCTTGCGTAGCAGGAGTCATACTCTTACAGTCGAGACATGATTCATTCAACCCCTCGCCCAAGCCGGAGCCCTAGCTATAGCAGGCATATGGATTCAGCGACCGTGTCAAGCAACACCCAGCGCCATAACCAGCCGCACAGGCATGACCCGGCGCGTGATGGAGCTCTTAACTTGGCTGACCAGGAGAGGATCCGCCAAGAGGCTGAGCGGGCGGTTCAACAGGCAGCTGAGCAGGACATTCACCAAGATTTTCCGGTTTATCCAATGACCTCTGTTGAAGCAGGTGTGACCATGAGGACTAGAGGTGTCCCTTGCGTGGTGCCGGCTCTGCGTAATGAGTGCTTGCCAAAGGATTTTAAGGGGCCTCGTAAGGTGCCTAATTACACAGCTGACTTACAACCCGGGGCATGGATTGAAAGTTACGAGATGGCCATGGAGTTATTGGAGGTCAGTGACACAACAATGGCCAAGTACTTCACCATGATGTTGGATGGAACAGCTCGCACTTGGTTGAAGGGGTTGCCACCCAATTCCATCGGCTCATGGGCAGAGTTAAAAGCTCGGTTTATTCAGAACTTCAAAGATACATGCAAGAAACCCATGTCGATTGTGGACTTGACTAATTGCAAGCAAGAGGAAGGTGAATCCACGACCCATTGGGTGCGCCGGGTGAAGGAAATAATACATTCATCTGATAAGATGGATGCCGGTTCCGCGGTCTTAATGTTGGAGAAAAATTGCCATTTTGAACCTCTGAAACAGAAGCTGGGGCGGCTCAAGCGTGATTGCAATGACATGGGCCAGCTGATGGCGGCTCTGGTCAAATACGCCGACTCTGATCGTACCAAGGATCCCGCATCTGACGAAGAGAAGACAGGGAAGGGAAAGAAGAACGGCAACGGCAAAGGTAATCAGCATAACCCAACAAATCAAGGAGGTAATAATAAACGTAAGGCTGACGATAGTCTGGAGTTTGTGGCCAACACCAACGCACAGGGCAACAATCAATGGCGTAAGGGGAGGCCACTTCCTCAGTCAGGCGGGTCAGGTCCCACCCTCGAGCAGTTGCTAAATGAACCCTGTCCAAGACACGGCACCTGGGAGAAGCCGGCCACCCATCTATGGAAAGACTGTACGATCATGAAGGCTTTTAAGAATTCTAACATGTTCGACGGTAATCATGGACCTGGCAGCGGTTCAGGCGGTGGCCACTTTCATGGCCCGGGCGGCGGCTCAGGCGGTGGCGGCTTTCATGTCCAGGGCCCTCAAGGCAATCAAGGCGGCTATAATCAGCAATCTGGCCAAGGTAGTCAGCAGCAGCAATCCGGGTATCAGAGTAACCCAAAGCAGCTGAGCAGGGAGCACTATCACGTATTCACCACCAGTTTATGCAAAAGGGACCATAAACTTCATAAGAGATCTATGAACGCTGTTGAGCCGGCGGTTCCACGTTATTCGAGATGGTCTGAGCAGCCTATTTTGTGGAGTAGGGAAGATCACCCTCCCCGGGTTGATAATCCAGGTCACCTGGCCTTGGTGGTGGCCCCTCAGGTTGGTGGATATAAATTCACTAAAGTACTCATAGACGGAGGCATTAGCATCAACATCCTCTATTATTGGATGTTCCATCGCATGGGGTTGACTGACAAAAGTCTTAAGACATCCAACACCGTTTTCCATGGAGTAGTGCCTGGTAAGTCGGCATATCCAGTTGGTAAGATTGAGCTGGAAGTAGCCTTTGGAGATGAGTATGATTCTAGGGCGGAGAAGTTAACTTTTGAAGTGGTCAAAATCAAAAGCCCATATCACACCCTATTTGGACGGCCGGCTTATGCAAAATTCATGGCACAGCCGTGTTATGTTTATCTGCAGCTCAAGATGCCGGGTTATAAGGGCACTATCACAGCGCATGGAAATCGTAAGATAGCTTTGGAATGTGAAGAAGGTGAAGCTGCTTACGCCGAATCTGTTTGTGCGACAGAGGAGTTGAAGTTTTACAAGGATAATGTTGACCCGGCGGACATGACATCTTTGAAAAAGCCAACTACGGAGCATGAGCCGGCGCTAAAGTTTAAGTCAGCTGGATGATTGATTTTGTGCCAAGCGACTCATCCAAACAATTCATTATCAGTGCTAACTTGGATCCCAAATAGGAAAGCGCGCTCATCGATTTCATCCGTGAGAACCGGGACATCTTTGCATGGAAGCCTTCTGACATGCCGGGTGTACCGAGAGAACTCGCTGAGCACACTCTCAATATTGATCCAAAGTTTAAGCCGGTCAGGCAGTTTCTTCGGCGGTTCAACGAGGAAATGCGCAAGGCTATTGGAGAAGAGGTGGCCCGGCTCTTGGCGGCCGGGTTTATTGTTGAAGTTTTTCACCCAGAGTGGTTGGTTAACCTGGTGCTTGTGCTCAAAAAGAACGGCACTTGGCGTATGTGTGTGGATTACACAGATTTAAACAAGGCTTGTCCGGCTGATCCTTTTGCTCTCCCTCGTATTGATCAAATCATTGATGCTACGGCGGTTTGTGAGCTTTTGAGTTTTCTGGATGCTTATTCTGGCTATCATCAGATCAAGATGGCGGTGAAGGACCAAGAGAAGACGGCTTTCATTACCCCGTTTGGAGCCTTCTGCTATGTATCTATGCCTTTTGGGCTTAAGAGTGCCCAGGCGACTTATCAGCGGTGTGTGCAGAACTGTCTTCACAATCAGATTGGGCGTAATGTTCATGCTTATGTGGATGATATAGTGGTGAAATCTGGAGAGAAGGAAACTCTGGTAGATGATCTGAAGGTAACCTTTGATAACCTCCGGGTCTACAAGATGATGCTTAACCCGGCCAAGTGTGTTTTTTAAGTCCCAGCTGGCAAGCTTTTGGGTTTTTTAGTGTCTAACAGAGGCATTGAGGCTAACCCAGAGAAAATTAAGGCGATTACGTCTTTGGCTAAGCCGGCGTGCATCAATGACGTTCACTGGCTGGCGGGTCGTGTCGCGGCTTTAAGCCGGTTAAGAAGTCGGTTAGGTGAGAAGGCTATGCTGTTGTATCAAATGATAAAGAACACGGATAATTTTGTCTGGAGTGACGCTGCTAACTCTGCCTTTGAAGATCTGAAAAGACAGCTTGCTGAGCCGCCGGTTCTTGCTGCTCCCATTGAGAAGGATCCACTGTTGTTATATGTGGCTGCTATCACATGTGTTGTCAGTGTGGCCATTGTTGTAGAGCGCAAGGTGGCTGGCAAGGAACATCCGGTTCAGCGGACGGTTTATTACGTCGGTGAGGTGGTCATTGAGTCCAAGCAGAGGTATCCACATTGGCAGAAGCTTGTTTATGGGGTATTCATGGCAAGCCGGAAGCTTAAGCATTACTTTCAGGGTCATCCTATTACTGTGGTTAGCTCTGCTCCTTTAGGAGATATTATTCGAAATAGATAAGCCACAGGACGAGTCGCCAAGTGGGCCATTGAACTTGGGTCTCATGGTTTAAAGTATGTTCCACGTACTGCCATCAAATCTCAAGCACTGGTGGACTTCATTAACGATTGGACGGAGTTGCAGATACCTGAAGAGAAGCCAGACAACACATATTGGACAATTCATTTTGATGGGTCCAGACAATTGGAAGGCTCGGGGGTTGGAGTTGTTTTAACTTCTTCTCGAGGTGACAAGTTTTGTTATGTGTTGCGGTTGATGTTTCCTTGTACTAACAACGCAGCTGAGTATGAGGCCTTACTCCATGGTCTTCGAATGGCTAAAGAAAGGATTTTAAGACGGGTACGGTGCCTTGGCGACTCAAATTTGGTGGCTCAACAAGTATCAGGCAAGTGGGATTCCAAGGATCCTCTCATGGCGGCTTATCGCCGTGAGGTAGACGCTGTTGCTGGACACTTGAAGTGTTATCAAGTGGAGCACATCGAGCGCAGAAAGAACGAAGCGGCCGATGCTTTAAGCCGATTGGGATCTCAATGTAAGCCAGTGCTGCCTAACACTTTTTTAGATGTTCTGCATAACCCTTCTGTCAAGTTGCCTACAGAGGAAGACTTGGCTGTTCCAGACCCGGAGGCACAATTGGTGGCGGCTCTTCATGTCATTCCAGATTGGATAGTGCCGTATTTAGCTTATATGACCCGGGGAGAGTTGCCGGAGGATGAGTCCTTGGCTAGACAGATAACCCGGTGGTCTAAGTCAATGACAATTTCCAATGGTGAGTTGTATCATCCCAGTGTCACCGGAGCGTTTCAACGTTGTGTCTCTCCTAAAGGTCAAGAAATTCTTCGTGAGATCCATGAAGGAGATTGTGGATATCATGCCGGCTCGAAGTCTCTTGTGGCCAAAGCTTTTCGTCATGGCTTTTACTGGTTGACGGCTCACGCTGATGCGGAGGATCTGGTCAGTAGGTGCGATGTGTGTCCAAAATTTGCACGACGAGCGCACGTGCCAGCTCAAGAGTTGCGGATGATTCCAATTACTTGGCCGTTTACAGTTTGGGGGCTCGGTATGATTGGACCTTTCAAAAGACCAAAGATAAAAGGACACATCTTTTGGTGGCAGTTGCCAAATTCACAAAATGGGTTGAGGTAGAGCCGGTTAGTAACTGTGATGCAGCCGTAGCGGTCCAGTTCATGAAAAAGGTGATCTTCCGTTTTGGCTTTCCACACAACATTATAACTGACAATGGTACTAATCTATCCAAAGGTGGTATGGAGGAATTTTGTCAACGTGAGCATATCAGGCTTGATGTTTCGTCAGTAGCTCACCCCCAATCCAATGGTCAAGCTGAGAGAGCAAATCAGGAAATCTTAAAAGGTCTCAAGCCTCGGCTTATGGTTCCTTTACAATGGATGCCGGGTTGTTGGGTAGAAGAGTTACCCTCAGTACTATGGAGCATCAATACCACCCCTAACGGGTCTACTGGTTATACGTCTTTCTTGATGGTTTATGGAGGAGAAGCAGTCCTGCCTAGTGACATCCGTCATGACTCGCCTCGCGTGGTGGCTTATATTGAAGCTGATAACGAACAAGCCCGTCAGGATGCGCTTGACTTATTAGATGAAGAGCGAGACTTGGCAGCGGCCCGCTTAGCGATTTACCAACAGGACATGCGTCGTTATCATAGCCGACGGGTTAAGTTAAGAACCTTTCAAGAAGGTGATTTGGTGCTCCGGCTCATCCAGGATCATTCTGATGCGCACAAGCTATCCCCGCCTTGGGAAGGACCCTTTGTGGTCAGTGAGGGAGTCCTGGATTAGGGGGTCCTCGGACAACCGAACTATATACATTTGCCGGACTGTTGGAGTATGAAGATACAAGATTGAAGACTTCGTCCCGTGTCCGGATGGGACTCTCCTTTGCGTGGAAGGCAAGCTTGGCAATTCGGATATGTAGATCTCCTCCCTTGTAATCGACTCTGTGTAACCCTAGCCCCTCCGGTGTCTATATAAACTAGAGGGTTTTAGTCCGTAGGACAACAACAATCATACCATAGGCTAGCTTCTAGGGTTTAGCCTCTTCGATCTCATGGTAGATCAACTCTTGTAATACTCATATCATCAAGATCAATCAAGCAGGAAGTAGGGTATTAACTCAATCAAGAGGGCCCAAACCTGGGTAAACATTGTGTCCCCCACCTCCTGTTACCATCCGCCTTAGATGCACAGTTCGGGACCCCCTACCCGAGATCCGCCGGTTTTGACACCGACATTGGTGGTTTCATTGAGAGTTCCACTGTGTCGTCATCATAAGGCTTGATGGCTCCTTCGATCATCGGCAACGATGCGATCCAGGGTGAGGTTTTCCTCCCCGGACAGATCTTCGTATTCGGCGGCTTCATACTGCGGGCCAACTAGCTCGGCCATCTGGAGCAGATCAAGAGCTACCCCCCTGGCCATCAGGTCAGGTTTGGAAGTTTGAACTATACTACCGACATCCACAGGGACTTGATCTTCGACGGATTCAAGCCCGCGTCAGGGGCGCCGCACAGTCAAGACGGGCACGACTTAGCTCTACTGCCAGACAGTGTTCAGGAGATCACACCTCTGGCGACTCTGGCCCTTGATCCGGAGCAGATCGCGCCGTCCGAGGACGGGTGGATCGACCCCGCCCCGGAGGCCGCACACTCAGCGGCGATAGAGCCGTATTCTGACTTCACCTCCTATGAGACCTGTGTTGCCGGACCTTTGGATTCGTCCCCGTCCATGGTCTCCAAACCACCTACATCCGTACCTATCAAATCTGATTGGGCGCCGATCATGGAGTTCTCCTCCGCTGATATCTTTCAGCACTCGCCCTTGGGCGATGTGCTAAATTCATTAAGGTCTCTCTCCTTGCCAGGAGGCCCTTGGTTGAACTGTGTTCGGCTCGAGTGGGAAGCGGACGACGAAGAAATTCGTTCCCCACCCACCACCCACTTAATAGCCACTGTCGACGACTTAACCGACATGCTTGATTTCGGCTCCGAAGACATTGACGGTATGGACGACGATGCGGGAGACGAACAGGAACCACCGCCCGCAGGGCGCTGGACTGCCACTTCATCACATTATATATACATGGTAGATACACCCAAAGAAAATGATGACGATGAACGGGAGGAAGCAGCGAAGGACAATTCCCTCGTGAAGCAACCAAAGCGACGGCGTAAGCGCCGCTCTAAATCCCGCCTCGGCAAAAACAGCGATAACAGTGCAAGAAAGAGTAACACCCCGGTCGACCCCAAAGGAGACAACGACCACATGAACCCAGCGGTAGAGCAGGGTGAACCAGCGGACGGCGAACATAGTACGGAGCCGCTATCCGGTCACGACGACCCCGAGGGTAAAACTCATCAACCTGTCTCCGGAGACATGAATAGTCCGGACTACAATGCACACATCATCCCTGAAAGGCACTTGGAATAAGAGAACCTTCATAAAAGGCTCGTTGAAACTGCGCGGAGCCTGAAGAAGTAGAAGCAAAGGCTTAAGACCAAGCAGAATACGCTCAACAGCAGATGGAGTAAAGTGCTTGACACGGAAGAAAAGTATGGCGGTAATCGCCACACAAAAAGCTATCCAAAGCGCAAGCTCTCGGTGTCAAAACTGGCGGATCCCGGGTAGGGGGTCCCGAACTGTGCGTCTAAGGCGGATGGTAATAGGAGGCGTGGGACACGATGTTTACCCAGGTTCAGGCCCTCTCGATGGAGGTAATACCCTACTTCCTGCTTGGTTGATCTTGATGATATGAGTATTACAAGAGTTGATCTACCACGACATCGTAGAGGCTAAACCCTAGAAGCGAGCCTATGGTATAATTGTTGTTGTCCTACGGACTAAACCCTCCGGTTTATATAGACACCAGAGGGGGCTAGGGTTACACAGAGTCTGTTACAAGGAAGAAGATCTACATATCCGTATTTCCAAGCTTGCCTTCCACACCAAGGAGAGTCCCATCCGGACACGGGGCGAAGTCTTCAATCTTGTATCTTCATAGTCCAACAGTTCGGCCAAAGCATATTGTCCGTCAGTCCGGAGAACCCCTAATCCAGGACTCCCTTAGTAGCCCCTGAACCAGGCTTCAATGACGATGAGTCCGGCGCGCAGATTTGTCTTCAGCATTGCAAGGCGGGTTCTTCCTCCGAATACTTCATAGAATATTTTGAACACAAGGATAGTGTCCGGCTCTGCAAAACAAGTTCCACATACCACCGTAGAGAGAATAATATTTCCACAAATCTAATCTGCTGACACGTTTAGCTACATGACATCATGCCATGGCCCGGTCATTATTCGAACCGTTTTTCTCAACCAGCACTGCACATATCGCGAGGAGGTTTTCGTGACACGTCTTGTCGAAGCAGAGATCGTGTCCCCTTATCACGGGATTCTCATCAATACGGGTATGGGTAACCCAACCGCGCCATCAATTACAGCGTTCGGGGAATAAACGATTTTACCAGGTAAGCGGGGAGGCGCATCACCTCTTCCGCCCTTATAAAGGGACAAAGATTCACCCTTTTTACCCACGCCTTCTTCCTCCTTGCTTATCCATTCTCGCACACTCGAGCTCCAGCGCCCAAGTTCGCGTCTTTCTACTTAAACCACTCCAAGCATGTCCGGAGCAGGAGGCAAGTGGATGGTCTCCTCTGTCACGGAGGAGAGCATCGCAAAGCTACGGGAAGTCGGATATCTGGCTGCGGACATCGCGCACCAGCTGCCGGATCGGGGCAGATCATCCCTATGCCCGAACCCCATGAGAGGGTAGTTTTCCTTACCCACTTTGTCCGCGGACTGGGATTTCCGCTTCACCCGTTTGTCCGCGGGCTCATGTTCTACTACGGGCTGTGTCGTGGATTTGTCACGGCAGATGTCCTTAGTGTCAGGACTTAGTCGCGAGGCCAACGCATCTATGTGGTAGCTTGAGAGGGGTTGAGCGGAATCGAGAGACGCAACACAAGACAAGGGTTTAGACAGCTTCGGGCCCCGGGAAACATCATCCGGTAACAACCCTACATGTTGTTTGTGGCTAGGTCTCATTATGATCTTGACAGATTCGCCGGTAAGCCGGCTCTTTGTGTCTAGCCCTAGAGATTGTTTTTGTTTCTTGTTCCTCTTTGGGGAGCCCTGCCCCTCTTTATATAAGTTAGAGGGGCGGGTTACATGTGAAGTCCTAGTAGGACTAGGACTAACCTATCTTCTACTACAAGCCAGATACAAGTCCGGGTCTTGATTCCTTGTAAGGGAAATATTCCTTACACCTTTCTTCTTAAGTCGGCCCACCATCACATGAACCGGCCTACTGGGCCTTGAGCCTTGTCGTCCGTTTGACCCGCCCGCCGGGTCTCCAGTGAGTCACAATGTCCAGGCGGGTTATATGTAAACCGCCATGTCCAGGCAGATCGCGAGTGAGTCACCTAGCTCCAGTCGGGTCTTCTGGTGAATCGCCAAGTCCGGCCGGTTTATAACTCCGGTCGGGTCATACCGCGGGGTACATCCCCGAAAGGCTAGATTTTCATGATCTGGCCCCCAATTTCATCCTCAACATCTCGGCGTTTATCGTCGTGTGCGAGTCCTTGCTCCGCATCAGGCCCCACTTCGGCATGTGGCTGAAGACCTTCAATGTTAAACCAAAGGTGGTGGTCGGCCAGCAAGCAGAGTGCGGAGGCGCCATGGTAGGGAAAATGCCTAACGTCACCTGGCTCGAAGGCTCCTATGTGGAGACCATAAAGGGGTGGCAATCGGGGTGGTTCTACATCACCGAGCCGCGCGACACCAACTGGGTGGCAGCCCCCGAATTTCGATTCGGAATCCCCACGCGGCTCACTTCCTGGAAAGAGAAGGGCCTGTCCTGGGGTTCCCTGGTAGAGCTGACCAGACTCCAGACCTGCATCAAGAACATGATGAGCAATAAAATCAAGCTCGTCAACGTGGTCCAGGTCATGCTCTTCCGCCGGATCCTCCCGTGTCAACGACGGGTATTCAATTTGTGGGAGTTCGACCAGGCCAAGTACCAGACGCTGCGAGAGCTCTTCGACACGACACACAAGGACGTCTGGAAGGTGCTGTTCAAGGGCGCTGAGGTACCTCCTCCCCTTACCGAGGACCGCGGACTCATCGCAAAACGCCATGCCAATCTAAGTTTTTATATCTCACAGGATATTTATTTGCCCAAGTTTAATCATGTGCGGGATCTAAGTGTCCATGCCATTAACAGGACTGGGTAGAGACAGCGGAGCAGATCGATTGCCCAGCCCCCCTGCCTGAAGATCCTGCAGATGCTCTCTTAACGGATATGCTGGTTCCGGCGCCTTACGAGGTGCCGGTGAAGAAGGCCACGGGGACCCGAAAGGGTCTCCAGCGCAAGGTTATATCGGACTCATCCTCCGATAACTCCGAAGCGCACTCCTCCCATGAAAACGAGGAGGAGGAAGAGGAAAGTCCCCCCCCCCCAGCCGGGGGAGACAATAAAAGGAAGGCCTCCCCACCCGGGGAGGCCGAAGGGTCCAAGAAGGGAAGGACCCTCCTTCCGGACTGCTCCACGACGGCCGCCTACAGCGATGACGAGTGGTTACCCAGGGACAAGCCCCTGGCAAAGTCATAAGTATCTGGATACCATAGTAATTCATGGTATGTTTTATTGCACTGCTTCTCCTTACGCCGAATATGATTATGCAGTCTGTCCCGAGCCCGTCTCGGTGTATCTTCGTCGGACGGTTCTTTGGACTCGTCGGATATGAATAGCGATTCACTTCCGACCGCCTCCGCCCCTTGCCCAACGGACAACATCGAGGTGTTGTCTCAAAAGGCACCGAGCCGAGGGGAGGTAGTCTTGGGGGCGCCTCGAGGCGACCTTCCGAACCCTGGGCGCAAAGGGAGCAAGACTCCCATGGGCTCCAAGTTCGCCCCCCAGCCGAACACTGTGTCGGAACCTTCGGTGGTTCCGGACTCCGGCGGGCGACCTCCCGTTAAGAGGGGCAAGCCGCCCATGCCGGTGGCCTCTGTCCATCCAGAGGCACCGGACAACTTGCTCGAAGCGCTTCGCGGCGCTTCCATCAACGAAGAGCACCGCACTATCATGAGTGCGGTGATCGAGAAAGTTCAGTCCGCCAAAAACGGACTAACTGAAGCTTGTGCCAGCCTCCTAACAGGCTTTCAGGTAAGCAATCCAAATATAGGAAAATATTACCGCATAGACAGTAGCCCCTGATGCTCTGTTTGGCGTTCGCGAAGAAAGGCCGAATAGAGGATCAAATAATGACTCAGGAGTCAAATCAGAATAAGTCTATGTGCATATGCAGGCTTTCATCGCGGCTTTGCCGACGACGTCGTAGAGGTCGCCAGATCAAGCAGACCTTGAGCGGTCCGAGGAAGAGCTCGGCCTAACCAAGAGGCAGCTCGACGAGAGCAAAGGTAAGCAATACATAGTCTATATATTAAAAAGAAATTTGGTTGTAAAGTAATAGGATCATCATGAATTTGCCAGGGGCCACGACCGAGGTGGCGACCCTGAAGAAGGCGCTATCCGAGGCCGAAGACAAAGCGGCCAAGGAGCGCATTGAGAGGGAAAAGCAAGAAGCCCGGGTAGGCGAGGTGCAGCAAGAGCTCGAGGCTCTCGCCAAAAAACAAGAGTCCTTGGAGCTTGACTCTAAGATGCGAGAGTCCGAGCTTGCGAAGGCGCTCGAAAGCGCACAGAGCGCCAAGGCTGAAGCCCACAAGGCCCTCCAGGAGATTGATGTGGTGAAGAAGATAGCAGCGGGTAAGGCATTCATTACGCAAAGCAAGCATGTGAAGGAAACTTTCATTTTACTTACCTGGGTTCTGAGCTCTCCAAGAGCGTTCGCAGATCTTCCCGACAGTGTACTGGATGCCGCGGAGTTTTACTGAGCTGAGGAGGGGAGCTCGACGAAAAAGTTGTTCTGGTCTCAGTATACTGGGACCGAACACCCAATTATGCCCTTGAGCGACCAGCTGAAGCAACTGGTCGAGCTTCACAAGGTGGCCGAACAGGCCATGAAGGGTCTTATAGTCTGGATGTGGCCTGGCGATCCCCTGCCTAGCAGCTACTTCGGTCTGGTGAGGCGGCTTGTGGATGCCTGCCCATGGCTTGAAGTCATAAAGAGGTCTGTCTGCATCGAGGGTGCGCGCAGGGCTTTTGCCCGGGCAAAGGTGCCTTGGGCGAAGCTGGACGCCGTAAAGCTGGTGAAGGATGGGTCGCCGGAGGGCAAGGAGCATCGCTGCCCCGAAATGTATTATGACAGTGTCCTGAAGGGTTCCCGCCTTGTGGCGGAGGAATGTGCTAGAGATGTAATTTTTGAATGAACATGGTCATGTGATCCTATAATGTGAAACGAGAGTTCATTTGCGCTATGCAATGCTTTTTGAATTTAAAATATTACCTTATGTGCGGCCGTTTATAAAATCTGAGAGTTGGCCAGTCGTCGGCTTCTGCCCCCATGTAACTAGTACTGGGATGTTCGAGATATACCTGAGCACTCTTTATCCCAATTTTGGGTCCTTCTAGGGAGGTGTTCAAGACTGTGAACCGTGCAATCGGACTATAAGGCTTTATCACTCTCACTTAGCCATAGAAGTCTACAATTTTAAATTTTGGCGAAGCCCCTAGTATTCAGAAGGCCGAATTTGGGGCGCTATATATGCCTAAGTCGGGCAAGGCCGACTTTTCGCCTGAAGCGGAAAAAGTCTTTAAGGACTTGAGACCTCTCGAACAGCGACCAGCTCTCGCCTTATCATGACAGTCATTTTTCGGCTTTCTCTACTGAGGTGTTCATCCGGAAGAACCGGGACACAATCGCAGTAGTTCTCCCAGCGCTACCTTAGCCGATATAGCGGAACGTAAGGTACCAAAACATGGGAGCCGGGCAAACCCAACTATTGACCCAAGACATGATTCGGAGCTGATGCATATAATGCTATAAGTTTGGGGTGACGCATTGTCAAAAGTGTTCGGACTTCTCACGTCGTATTATGGGGTAAACGAAAGCCCCTGGCGTACTGACCGTATCGGAATGTACGGGTGCAAGTTGTCGTAAATGAACATATAAGAAAAAAGGGATGGATAATGCAATAATAGACTAATACTATGCATTGTTATTTAAATAATACGTCGAAGCATACTGATACAAGTAGTGCAATAAGCAAAAAATAGGACTATTTGACATGTCCTATCCAAGGGCAAGCTGTGTATGGGTAGTAAAAAGCGGGCATATCGATTGTTATTAGAGACCACCTGGGGGTTCCCTTGTACGTCTTAGCTTCTTGCCTCCTTGGTTGTTCCTTCCCGTAATGTGTCCGGCAATCAGACTGCCGGAAAGGGCTTCCAGAGAGTAAGGTCCTGAAAGAGAAAAAATGATAAAGGTATGCAACCCCTAGGGCGGTTAAGCCGCATTGCGGGATGTGCCCTGATCGTGCCCCGGCCTATGCCCATGGTATTTTCAGTGCATAATTATGTATGCACGGCACGGATTTCGTCGCTTTACTGGGACTAGGACGGGGGCCGAATTGCTAGGTGAGCTCTGAACGTGCCAGGCAATCCTGTTGCAGGTTACTCCGGACTCGCTTGATGGTGTCCGGGGGCTGTATCGCCGAATTAGCAATTTGCCTTAAAAGGCTGCTTTTTGCTTCTGCTGCGAGGGCTGCAGTGTGCTCTTCCGTGCGGAGCGAGCGTTCTGTGTTTCCATTGACTGTTATGACCCCCTAAGTCCTGGCATCTTGAGCTTGAGGTATGCGTAATGCGGTATCGCATTGAATTTTGCAAATGCGGTTCGCCCGAGCAGTGCGTGATAGCCACTACGGAACGGGACGATATCGAAGATTAACTCCTCGCTTCGGAAGTTGTCCGGAGATCCGAAGACCACTTCCAGTGTGATTGAGCCCGTGCAATGGGCCTCTACACCTGGGATGACGCCCTTAAAGGTGGTTTTGGTGGGTTTGATCCTCGAGGGATCTATACCCATTTTGCGCATTGTATCCTGATAGAGCAGGTTCAGGCTGCTGCCGCCATCCATAAGGACTCGAGTGAGGTGAAATCCATTGATGATGGGTCTAGGACCAATGCGGCGGATCCGCCATGACGGATACTAGTGGTGTGGTCCCTGCAATCGAAGGTGATCGGACAAGAGGACCATGGGTTGAACTTTGGGGCGACGGGCTCCATCGCATAGACGTCCCTTAGTGCACGCTTCCGTTCCCTCTTGGGAATATGGGTTGCGTATATCATGTTCACCGTTTTCACTTGTGGGGGGAACCTCTTCTGTCCTCCCATGTTCGGCGGCCGGGGCTCCTCCTCGTCATCACTATGCAGCCCCTTGTCCTTGTTTTCGGCATTCAACTTGCCGGCCTGCTTGAACACCCAGCATTCTCTGTTGGTGTGATTGGCTAGCTTATCGGGGGTGTCGTGGATTTGACACGAGCGATCAAGTATGCGTTCCAAACTGGACGGGCCCGGAGTACTTCTTTTGAATGGCTTTTTCCGCTGACTGAATCTGGAGCCTCTGAATCCGGCATTGACAGTCGTATCATCAGCGTTATCGCAGTTGTTGCGGCGCTTGTGTCTGTTACGATGTGGTCTGCCGTTGGCATGTTTGGTATCCGAAGTGCCTGGATTCCTTGATGTGTTCTTGCTGCGAGCCAGCCAGCTATCCTCGCCCGCGCAAAAGTGGGTCATGAGTGTCGTGAGGGCTGCCATGACTTCGGCTTCTCCTGGCCGAGGTGCTAGGCGAGCCTCTCGTCACGGATGTTATGCTTGAATGCCGCTAAGGCCTCTGCATCCGGACAGTCGACAATTTGGTTTTTCTTAGTTAGGAATCGTGTCCAGAAATGCCTGGCCGATTCCCCTGGCTGCTGAGTTATATGGCTCAAGTCATCAGCATCCGGTGTTCGCACATAAGTGCCCTGGAAGTTGTCAAGGAATGCGTCTTCCAAATCCTCCCAACTGCCGACGGAGTCTGCTGGCAAGCTATTCAGCCAATGCCGAGCTGGTCCTTTGAGTTTTAGTGGGAGGTACTTGATGGCATGCAGATCATCACCGCAAGCCATGTGGATGTGGAGGAGGAAATCCTCAATCCATACAGCGGGATCTGTTGTACCATCATACGATTCGATATTTACGGGTTTAAAACCCTCCAGGAATTCGTGATCCATAACTTCATCAGTGAAGCATAGGGGGTGTGCGGCGCATCTGTGCCGGGCTATATCACGAAGTAGTTCATATGAGTCTTGTCTGCTGTATTTGGCCCAGCCAGATTTACTTTTAGTGTATCCGGCGTGACGGTCATCGTCCCGCGTTGGCGCGCGCCCCCGTGATTCGTAGATCGATCTTGCATGTTTTGCCTTGTTTTCCAATACATCTCGCAGGTCCCGCATGTTGCCCCGGGCCTTGGCATTTTTGTTTGATTGGTGACGGGGTGCGGGCTGGACTTCGAGCTGAAATGCCTCTCTGTCTCGGCCACGAGGTGGCCCGTTAGCCGCATCATACGCTGGTGATGTAGGTTCCAATGCTTCCTCCTCGAGGTGAGGTAGCAACCTGCGCTTTGGGTTACTCTTGGAGGGGCGCTCGAGTTCGTATTCCTCGGCCGCAAGGACTGCGGTCCATCTGTCTGCTAGGAAATCTTGATCAGCTTGAAGCTGTTGTTGATTTTTCTTCGAGCTATTTGTTGTGGCCATAAGCCGGCGCTTCAAGCGCTCCTGCTCAACGGGATCCTCAGGCATGATAAATTCTTCGTCGCCGAGGCTCACCTCCTCTTCGGAGAGAGGCATGTAATTGTCCTCCTCCGATTCTCCATCTGCTGCCCGCTCTGGAGGGCTATCTTGTTCACCCTCCCGCTCTAAATCGTGCTGGAGGGGATTGTTGTCGTCTTCGGCACTTTCCGGAGTGTTATTGTCTCTTGTGCCGGTATCACTACTTTTGCTATGGCGGGACTTAGAGCGGTGTCGCTCACGTTGGCGCTTGGGTTGCTTCTTGGAGGGGTCATCCTCCGCTGTCTCGTCGCCATTGCCTTCTTTGGGGGGGTCCACCATGTATATATATCATATGATGAGGTGGCGGTCCAGCGCCCTATGGGCGGTGGTTCCTGTTCGTCTCCTGCATCGTCGTCCATACCGTCGATGTCTTCGGAGTCGAAGTCGAGCATGTCGGTTAAATTGTCGACAGTGGCTAATAAGTGGGTGGTGGGTGGGGAGCGAATTTCTTCGTCGTCCGCATCCCATTCTAGCCGTACATAGTTCGGCCAAGGTTCTCCTAACAAGGAGAGAGACCTTAATGAATTTAGCACGTCACCAAAAGGTGAGTGCTGAAAGATATCCGCGGAGGTGAACTCCATGATCGGCGCCCAATCGGATTCGATAGGCATGGACATAGGCGGCTCGGAGTCCGTGGCCGGAGACAAATCCAGTGGTTCGGCAACACGGCTCTTGTAAGGGGTGAAGTCAGTATTCGGCTCTATCGCCACTGAGAGAGCGGCCTCCATGGCGGGGTCTATCCACCCGTCCTCGGATGGCACAATTTGCTCCGGATTGAAGGCCGGAGTAGTTGCAGGTGTGATCTCCCGAACACTATCCGACGGCAGAGCTAAATCATGCTCGTCGTGATCGTGCGGCGCACCTGACATGGGCTCGAATCCGTCGAAGATCAAGTCTCCACGGATGTCGGCAGTGTAGTTTAAGTTTCCGAACCTAACCTGATGGTCAGGGGCGTAGCTCTCAATCTACTCCAGATGGCCAAGCGAGTTATTCGCAGCTGAAGCCGCGAATACGAAGATCTGTCCGGGAGGAAAACTCACTGGACCGCATCGTTACCGATGATCGAAGGAGCCATCAAGCCTTATGGTGACGGCACAGTGGAACTCTCAATGAAAGCACCAATGTCGGTGTCAAAACCGGCGGATCTCGGGTAGGGGGTCCCAAATTGTGCATCTAAGGCGGATGGTAACATGAGGCGGGGGACATGATGTTTACCCAGGTTCGGGCCCTCTCGATGGAGGTAATACCCTACTTCCTTCTTGATTGATCTTGATGATATGAGTATTACAATAGTTGATCTACCACGAGATCGTAGAGGCTAAACCCTAGAAGCTAGCATATGGTATAATTGTTATTGTCTTACGGACTAAACCCTCCAGTTTATATAGACATTGTTGTCCTACGGACTAAAACCTCCGGTTTATATAGACACCGGAGGGGGCTAAGGTTACACAGAGTCGGTTACAAGGAAGAAGATCTACATATCCATATTGCCAAGCTTGCCTTCCACGCCAAGGAGAGTCCCATCCGGACACGGGATGAAGTCTTCAATCTTGTATCCTCATAGTCCAACGGTCCAGCCAAAGGATATAGTCCGGCTGTCCGGAGACCCCCTAATCCAGGACTCCCTCACAAGTTGTTGCCTGAATTCGACGATGAGGCCTTAGAGCCCACTCAGCCGGAAAATAAAATGGTCGATCAACCAGACCGGCCACCCCATGGTCGCGACAGGGCGGCTAACGATGATGTACACAAGTCAGCACATGACCTACGTGAGGACCTACACAAAAAAGCCGGTTTGACCAGGCCCATCTATGGACCTAGGAAGCGCGTTCCAGCATCGAATCATCGCCGCCCAAATGACTATACTGATAGAATAATAGTACGGAATCAAAACCGAACACTACAACCGTCAGACACACCCAAATACAGGGGTGTCACTCACCCCCTATGCTTCATCGACGAGGTACTGGATCATGAATTCCCAGAAGGATTCAAACCCGTGAATATAGAGTCATACGACGGAACAACATACCCTGGGATCTGGATTGAGGACTTCATCCTTCACATCCACATGGCTCGTGGAGATGATCTCCATGCCATCAAATACTTGCCCTTAAAGTTGAAAGGACTAGCTAGGCACTGGTTGAAAAGCCTCCCCGAAAACTCAATTGGAAGTTGGGAAGAGCTCAAGGACGCTTTCAGGGCTAATTTTCAAGGGACCTATGTCCGACCTCCAGATGCAGACGATTTAAGTCACGTAATTCAATAACCCGGAGAGTTAGCCCGAAAGCTTTGGAACAGATTCCTCACTAAGAAGAATCAAATTTTTGATTGCCCAAACGCCGAAGCCTTAGCGGCTTTCAAAAAGAGTGTTCGGGACGAATGTCTTGCCAGACACCTCGGCCAGGAAAAACCAAGGACAATGGCAGCGTTATGACCCGCTTTTGCGCGGGCGAGGATAGTTGGCTGGCCCGTAGTGGCACCAGCGACCCAAGCACATCCAAAGTCAGGGATGGCAATGGAAAACCACGATGCAATAAAAGCAAGCGTTGAAGCAACAAAGACAGCCCAGACCACACGGCGGTAAATGCCGGATTCAGGGGCTCTCGACCCGGTCAACGGAAAAAGCCATTCAAAGGCAGCAGAGATGGACCGTCCAGCCTAAACAAGATTCTGGACAGATTATGTCAGATTCACGGCACCTTCGATAAACCTGCAAATCACACCAACAGAGAATGTTGGGTCTTTAAGCAGGTCGGCAAGCAAAACGCCGAACACAAGGGGAGGGAGACACCAAGTGAAGACGAGGATGAGCCTCACCAACAAAACACTGGGGGACAGAAAAAATCCCACCAGAAGTCAAAATAGTGAACATGATTCACGTAACGAAGAGGAGGAGCACACGCGCACTCTGAGACGTACGCGCCATAGAGCCCGTTACCCCCAAGTTCAACCCTTGGTCGGCCTGCCTAATCACTTTTGATCGCAGGGATCACCCGACTAGTATTCGGCACGGAGGATTGGCTGCCTTGGTACTAGACCCAATAATTGACGGATACCATCTCACCCGAGTCCTTATGGATGGCCGCAGTAGTCTTAATCTGATATATCAAGACACGGTTCACAAAATGGGGATAGACCCAACAAGAATCAGCCAAAGCAATACTACCTTTAAAGGAGTAATACCAGGCCCAGAAGCCCGATGCATGGGCTCTATAGTACTAGAGGTTGTATTCGGTTCTCCTGACAACTTCCGAATGGAAGAATTAACCTTCGACATCGCTCCATTCCGAAGCGGCTATCAAGAACTACTCGGAAGAACAGCCTTCGCTCGTTTTAATGCAACACCTCATTACGCTTATCTTAAGCTTAAGATGCCCGGTCCACGTGGCATCATCATAGTTAGCGGAACTCAGAGCGTTCGTTACATGCGGAGGAAATTACGGTGGCTTTCGCAGCTGAACATTGAATGACCCCTCCAACCAGAATAAATGATCGGTCATCAAAACTGCGGACACGGCTAGACGAGTCCGGCGCACCCCTCGCTGTAACAGTTCAGATAAACCCGAGATTGGGTCGATGGATATACCCCCATAGGTGGCGCTAGGGGCTTCCCGCATGTAAAAAGGGCTATAGTTCGTTACTTAGATTAAATTTCAATAGTCTATTAAAAATAACCAATTTTCCGCACGTAGACTTTCACCTGGGTTTTTTCTCTCTTGTAGATGACAATCGTGCTACACCCTTCCAGTACACGGCACAACGAAGACACAGGCGCAGACGTGCAGCAGGGCCCCGCTCAAAGGATTCTTTCTAGATTAAGATCCTGTGTAAACCTTTCTCACTGTCTCTTGTTGCTTCACACCCTCCGGATACTTAGCACAACCGAGAGGGATGCTGACGTTATTGGCATTTTCGCCACGTCAGACTAATGCACATACCTGGAAATTGAGGGTTCATTATCAAGGGCTCTGCTCAACCCGGTATATGTTGTAAAGTCCGAATACCTTAGGGAGTATTCGGCATCGCGAGTTTGGCCTTATATGCATCAGCTCTGAATCATGTCTTTGGTCAAATGTTGGGTTTGCCTGGCTCGCGTGTTTTGCTACCTTACGTTCCGCTCTATCAGCTAATGTGGCACCGGGAGAACTACTGCGATTGTGCCCTGATTCATCTGGATGAGCACCTCAGTAGAGAAAGCCGAAAACTGACTATCATGATAAAGCGCGAGACTAGTCAACCACTCGAGGACTCGGCGGAATTTTCGTGATTCCTCCGCATTAATGATGGACCGGTTTCCCGGTCATGTATGTACGCGCACCATATTCGGGTAAGCGCGGAAGTACCAGGGGCTATATAGTAGCCCCACTGTCAAACTCCTATGGCTAAGTGAAAGTGTTAAAGCAATATAGTCTGATTGCCTTGTTCGCCGCGCTATCACCTCCTTCATGGACCAAGACGTTGGATCAAGTGTGAATACGTGCTTTTCCGAACACTCCCGCATTATGTGCGTGGGGGCTGAAGCCGACGACTGCAAACTTTCAGGTTATATACTTACATAAACGGCCGCACAGGAGGCATCATAATACCTTCAGGCAATAAAAACAGCCTGTATAATTCAAATAATACTATTTTTACAATGGAGATACATGTCACTCGAACATGATACTCTTCGAGCACTGAGCCTCTATTAAACGAGCGCCTTCTAGGACTTCTTCTAAATAGTGCTCGGCCGAGACCTGGCCTACGACTGGACCCTGGGTTGCAATAGTGGTGGTATCCATCTCTGCCAGTATGTCTTAACACGGGCAAGAGCCATCCGCGCACCCTCTATGCACGCCGACCTCTTTACGGCATCGATATGCTGCACAACACCAAGGAATCGTTGCACTAAACCAAAATAACTACTCAGCTTTGGTCCTTCCGGCCAAAGATGATCCACGACAGACCTCATGGCAAGCCCAGACAACCTATGGAGCTTAGCCCACTCGACCATTTTCTCATTTAACAGCAGCGGACGCGTCGGAGCACTGAACTGCGACCGGAACAATTTCTCTACTTCGTGATCTTCTTGATCTTTGAAAAACTCAGTCGCATCAGCAGCACTCATTGCCAAGTCCGCATACGCGTCTGCGGCACTCCATAATCGATCCAGAGGGGCATACTTCGGATCTCCGAACTTTGTCCGCAACAAAAAGGGCTTCCCTGCCGTGATATCTCCGGCTTGACGGAGCTCCTCCTCTGCTGCTCTGATTTTAGAACGGGTTTCCTTGGCTGCCTCCACGGCTCTCTTCAGGTCAGCCGCTCTCACTTGGCTTTCCTTTTCAAGAAGCTCATATCGGCCAGCGGCATGTTTCATCTCAACAGCCATCTCGGCTATTTCCTCTTCGCTCTTGCGATGAGCAGCCTGTTCGGCTCTTAAGTCTTCAGCCGCCTTTAGGGCAGCCGCATCACTTCTCCTGGCTTGTTCCTTGGCTCAAGCAAGTTCCGCGCGAAGGGTCTCCACGGCCGCAGCTCCATCTGCAGTCAAAACATGTTATAGATACTAGCATCATGCTCCTCTTAATACTTGTTGACCACCCGAAAATACATACCATGTGCCTCGTCAAGCCGCTTGTTCACAAGCGCAATGTCGGCATCTGCAGATTCCAGTTGCCGGCTTAGTCCGGCCAACTCAACAGTCCGGCCAGCCACCGGACCATCCGCTGCCTGCACATGAAAGCGGCGCGATCATTACCGGGGACTATGGTCCTCAGTTTGCCGCCTAGGGACAGCAACCAGAGTCTCAGGGGATACTATCTGTATAGAGCACACCTAGCGTGTGCGGTACCGTCAAAAATAATTTTGCGTACCTTAAAGCCTTTTAGCAGGCTCGTAAAAGCTTCATGCAACCCACTTTTGGTGGATGAGATCCTCTCAACTACCGTACCCATTAAAGTACGATGCTCCTCCGAGATAGCCGCTTGCTCCAAAAGACCCGTCAGCACGTCCGGTTGCGTACCAGACAATCCTGGACTCTTTCTGTTACTCCCCTTAGGAGCTGAACAACCCGGACTTCGGGTGGCCGAAGGGTTACCTGCTGGCCTTGACGGATCAGGAGAAATCCTCCGTGATGACACCTCCGGGTCATCCGCCCCAGGAGGCGGGGAGACAAGGGGAGGCGTTTCGCTCTCCATCATCTCCGGAAGAAGATCCCCCGAAGACGAACTCTGTCGGGAAGAGCTATGATCCGTACTGCAAGACATATGTCTCGGTTATTATCCGCGGAGATAAATCAAAATACATTTACCAAAAGTACTTTTCTTCACTTACAGCTCGGTGGTGTCACAGCCCCAGATCAGCCCTAGAGCTTGCTTGTAACTAGTAGCATTGCATCCATGCATCATGTTTAATTTCCATGAAATTTGAAATAGGGATGATCAAGCCCTAGCACTAAAGCAATTCAAATAGGTTCAAATTCAAAAATATTTTCAAAAACCCAAATTGGTTTGCAAAAATATTCATGATTAATGGAAAAGGGTGAAACCCATATCCAGAGATGATGGATATTTTTCCAAGGCATTTTTGGATTTTTGAATAAACCATATTGTATTTGAATTGGGGCATTTAAATACTATTAATATTTTAAATGCTCCAACAATTTTGAAAATAGTTAAGGGCCTCTGTAATAATTCAGTTAATGCCCACAATTATTTTCAGGATTTATTTAAATGGTTTAGTATTTTACTAAACTAAAACAAAACAAAAAAAATAGAAAACAGAAATAAAGAAAGAGAGAGAGAAGGATTACCTGGCCTACCTCTCAGCCCAACCGGCCCAACCTCCTCCCCCCCCCCCTGCTGGCCGGCCCGGTTGGCCAGCCCAGCCCACCTCCTCGCACGTCGTCTTCCCCATGCCTTCTGGCATCGCGCGTGGCGCACGCGCAGCCGAGCCGCGGCCACCTCCTGCTTCAGGTCTTTGGCGGCCTCCCGACCCTCTCGCGACGCCACGGAGGCGGCCCGCGCCTAACCCCCTGGATCCCTCGCTCTCTCCCTCTCCCTCGCTCCTCCTCTGCTCCCTCTCTCTCGCCGGACCGAGCGCCGTCGCCGCCCCTCGCTGCCCTCGCGGCCACCGCCACCCCTCTCCTCCCGGCATGCCCCGAGCTCCGCCGAGCCCTCTCTCCTCCTCACCGAGCCTCCCCGACACCGGAGCGCCCGAGGCGCCGCCCGCCACTTTCCCCTTCTCGGACCCGCCGGACTTCATCGACAAATTGCCGGCTCCGTGCCTCCCGAGCTCGCCGATGCCATCGTCGCACTCACGGTGAGCCCCCGAGTCGTTTCCCCCTCTTCCCCGACTCGTTCCCCTCCTCTAGCCACCGTTCCCATCGTGACCGAAACCCACCGCCGCCCGAGCTTGTCGCCGGCGTCGCTCGGGCGACCATATGGTCATTCCGTCTTGACCAACATGTCCGCCAGATCACGTAGAAACCTCGCTAAGCGCCTCAGCTTCTGCGTTTGCACGCCGCAACCCCAACCCAAGACATGGCGAACTCGGCGGCCGCCAACCTCGTCGCCGGCGCCGATCCCGACCGCCCCGAGCTCAAGCCACTCCACCAAGAGCCTCGGCTCATCCCCAGCTCCACGTAGGTACCTCCCGACCCTTTTGGTGGCCGGAACAGCAAGAATCACTTCGCCGCCCGCGTCGCTGCCGCCGGCGATTAAACGCCGGCAGCCGACTTGACTTTGACCATGTGGGCCATGTTTGACCTGTTGCACCTATGGCGGTGGGACCAGCTACATTGACTATCTAGATTTAGCTTAATTAATTTTAGTTAAGCCAATCACACTGACATGTGGGACCCGCAGGTCAGGTTTGACCCTGGCCGCCCGTTGACCCGCTGACGTCACACTGACGTCAGGCTGACGCAGTAATACCCCTTTTCTGGATTTAATATATAATTTAGGAAATTCCAGAATATGCCCTAAACTTTAATAAATCATAGAAATTCAACCGTAACTCGGATTGAAATAATTTATATATGAAAAATGATCAGAAAAATATGAAGAATCTGTTTATGCCATGATCATGCATGTTTGAACAAGTTAACCTCACTGAATAGGATGAATCATGATTAGGATAATTTATGAAATAGCATTTGGAGTTGGAGTTCAACCTTGTTTGAATTCCACTTCAACTAACTTGGATTATTATTGCATTAGGTGAATTCAGTACCTTAATATGACATGTCATTCATGTGAATGTGCATTGCATTGATTGTGTTCTCTCTTGTTTGCGGTAATTGTTCCCTCCGGTAGAGCGATGTACCGACGATGAGTTCGATGACACCGATGAAGAACTATATTATCTTCGAAGTGCTGCAAGCAAAACCCCTTGTTCATTCCGATATAATCCCACTCTCTCGCTCCTGCTCTATTTTACTGCATTAGGACAACAACGACTCATGTGTTACTTGCTGCATGTAGCTGAACCCTTGATCCTTTGCATGACTGTCATTCCACAAGAATTAGATGAAACCCACTAGCATGAGTAGGAATTGTTTGAGCCATGTTGTGCCTACTCATTTATGCTTGTTTGTCATGCTTGCTACTGCTTAGAGTTGAGTCGGGTCTGATTCATCGGGAATGAATTGGAATTGTTATGAACATGTCCTATTGTGTGTGAGCTAAGTGTGTGAACACGATTTGGTAAAGGTAGCGGTGAGAGGCCATGTAGGAGTACATGGTGGGTTGTCTCATTGAAACCGTCCTCAGGAACTGAGTTCTGTGTTTGTGATCCATGAAACAGTTACTACCACGCATTGGGATCCTTAATTGACCCTCTTGGCTTCTTAACCACCCTTGTCCTCAGTCCGGGAGTTGCAAGTAGTTTCGGTGTTTGTAGCATCTTTGGGGCCGCACATAACGCTGACCTTAGGGGTGGGTTGTGTTGCGGTAGGCACCGTGGCCCGGTGTACCGAAAGTGCCCGCTTGGTATCTCGGGAACCCTGCACACATCGTTCGGGGCTGTATGGGAAACCTCGGCGGACTTCATGGATGGAACCCGAATAGGCGATAAACCTGGACTAGGGACTTGAGTGTTTAGGTAGGCCGTGGCCGACACCCACGCTGGGCTTCCGCTTGAAGGTTGCCGAGTACATGTCGTAAACGGCGGTAAGTGGTGAGAGCGTGTGAAGAAGTACACCCCGCAGGGTTAATATGATCTATTCAATAGCCGTGTCCACGGAAAAGGACTTCGGGTTGCCTATATCAGTTCATAGACAAGTGAAAGTGGATACTCTAAAATGCGCAAGATAAGCGTGAGTGCTATGGATGGCGTTCTCGAGGGAGACGGGAGCGGGTCCATAGTGGTGTATTGATATGGTGAATATGTGGACTCGTAAGCGCCACCTCAAAAGAGTTACTTGCAATCGTAGTTCGGGATAGCCACCGAGTCAAAGCTGGCTTGCTGCGGTCAAACTCCACCACCCCTTTGATAATGATGCATATGTAGTTAGTTCGATGTAAGTCTTGCTGAGTACAATTGTACTCACGCTTGCTTATTTTATGTTTTGCGAGAGACGTCGGCCTCGCTAGTAGTTCCACGTGGACTTTGACGTTTAGCTTGTTACCTCAGCTACGATCTTGTGCCTCGGCAGATCGGTAGATAGTCGCTTCTCAGCCCTTTTCATTTATAGTTGTCGTACTCGGACATGTTTAGCTTCCGCTTGTGCTTTGACTTGTATGCTCGAGTGTTGGGTCATGAGACCCATGTTTGTAATATCTCGCTCCTCGGAGCCTAATGAATAATATTTTGAGTCGAGAGTTATGTTGTGATGCCATGTTGTATCTACGCATATTGAGCATAATGTGTGTATGTTTGAAATGCTTGGTATGTGTGGGATCCGACAAACTAGTTGTTTATCCTTGGCAGCCTCTCATATGGGGAAATGTAGTCTCGTGCTTACGAGCGATAGTAGTCCGCTACAGCCCGGTTCACCGAGTCCTGCTAGCCCAAAGACTACTGCTTGGACACTTGGCTGGCGGCATGTGTTTCACTTCGCCTTATGTACGTCCTTCGGGAAATGTCACGCGGTGTTATTCGAGTCCTGCCTAGCCTGCTACAGCCGGGATACCGAGTCCTGTTAGCCCAAGTGCTACAGCCCGAATATATACGTTGATGACCGACATGCTCGATGTGATTCATGTATGCCTGTCCCCATAGGTTAGCGCCGCTTTGGGTTCACGACTAGCCATGTCGGCCCGGTTCTTTGTCATATGGATGCTAGCGACACTATCATATACGTGAGCCAAAAGACATAAACGGTCCGGGCCATGGTAAGGCGACACCGTGGGAATACCGTGCGTGAGGCCGCAAAGTGATATGATGTGTTACATGCTAGATCGGTGTGACTTAGGATCGGGTCCCGACAGCGTTGGTATCGAGCCTGACTGCTCAGAGGATTACCAAGCCAAACTGGTGAAGTTGTGTCTAGAAATGCTTTAGCTATGTAAGGGAATTGATTGTGGAAGGAACGTAAGGCTCTTTTTACTCCTTATACCTCATGGCCTTTCGATCCGAAGTCATCCTCTTCTCTTCTACGGGTTTAAGAACTAGGCTTCTCATCTATCTATTAGGATGACGTGTTACTAATCCATAGACCTTTAAGATTGTTGGATTTAAGCCTCAGTTCAGTTCCTACTATTTCTGTATGATAACTGTTGATCCCAGAATCTTGTTATGATGTTGTTGAGTGGTTATGCCACCATTTTCTGCAGGATGTCTCAAATCATTTTGAGCATTTACAGCCGTTATGCTGTCCGAGTCATCCCAGGTCTCTAAATAGTCTGATGCATTTGCAAATCCTTTCCTTCCGTTTCCGATGTCCTTTTGGTCAGAATAAGCACACTAACCGGTGCGTTGAGGTAAATTATTGCCTTGACATATATGTTGGAACTATTATTATGACCCTAGGTGTTTAGGAAGTCACCTAGAAATTTAGCAATGCTTTTGTATCCCTAGTGTGATGATTATGGCCATCATTTTCGAAAGCATCCCGTGATGCCATTTAGTAGTAGGTATTCTACTCCTGAGTTTCTGAATCCGAGATTCATCCTACCTCATGTTGTTAGTATTTGCTAGTGCCTTTAGGATATTAGTAACCTTTGCGATAGTCCTCGAGGTCCGTGGTATATCCTTCTTCCAAATACCATGAATCGCTTATGGCAGAAGTTCTTTTGAGCCAAAAGATCACAATAAGAGTGCTCTTGAGGAGTTCTCCATTCATAATTGTGAATCTGCCAATTCTACCTTTCTGCATGGGTTATCCGGAAGAAATGTTGAGCTTGCTCGACATACTAATCTGTGCATCCACAACTCAGAAAATTATATGTTCCTTTGAGTTGTTCTCTTAGATGCCTTCTGACCTTCATCTATCAATTGATAGCCAAGGGTATGTGTGCATTTGTGTTCATCGATGCATTTTATCCTTGTGGTCCGTCAAGCCATTCTATTCCGGAATGACTAGGAGAAACAAACTCCAGTACCTCATCCATTTCTAGGATTGGGTCAAAGTAGTTGTATCCCGCAGATCAAAATGCCAATTCAGCTTTTGATTCTGTTCTACCTCAAGTATTGCCATCTTATGTCAAGAATGTCATGGAATTGCACAACCTCCTAGGAATTCTTGATGCAGTGATACTTCTCACCATCATTGTTCATTTCTCGGTTCCGTGTTGATGCAACCGGGAAGCCGACAAGTGAATTGTGATGTGTGAAATCAATACCCCGAGCAACTTGTTGCTTGGTAGTGAATGGACAATATTCTCATTCTTAGCGTGTTGGTTATTAAACCATCATCCTAAGATTGATCGTGCTACCTAGTCCTTACTTCGGTGCACACTTCGATTGATGAGTTAGGATTGTGTCAAGTCCTCACTCATTTGATCATATCGTCTTGCCCTCAAAAGCAAGATTGTTCTCGAGCTTAGTAACATACGGTGGGTCGTGACTTTCCAAATATCTTCTTAGAAGTGTTATCGGTTGTTCCCGATTGTTATGTTGAGCTCGTGATCAAGTTGGTTTCTTGTGAACCACCCTTCTCCAAGAATCTGTGTGGATACCCCGAGCTAGTTGGTTAAGCTAGACAACAACTTGGAGAGTTGGAAGATAAAAGCTTGTCCAACTTAGTTCGTTCCAAAGGGATATTCTTGTGTAGTGTGTGTTGAAGAAGGATGATATCTTCATCGATTGGTCCATGTGATCAGTTGCTGGACCTATTGTCTTATCAACTCTTTGATTCGAGTATGGGCCATTGTCGAGTCAAATCAGAACCAACGATATTCGTGATGTTGTCTTACCCGTGGTTAATCCCTCGAGCATACCCATTACATCTTTGGTCTGACCAATGCTATCAACGTGTTCACATGATGGTGGAAGTCCAGTGATATGGAAATTCCGATGAGTTGCTGTTGAGCCCATCAGTAGCATTTTGTCTCCCCCATGAGTCATGTTGAACATCAACCTAGTGTTGGAAACTTGTGTAAGCATTTCTTCGTGTTTCGTTCATGAAGCATATGTTTGGATGAAAGTAGTGACTTCCTCTAGTTCATGTGCATCTGATGTAAGTTGCCGCCATGAACTTGAGAAAGGTTTGTTTTGCCTCCTGTGGAATCATCCCAAGTCCGTCATGCATGTGCAAAGTATTCTATGGTTTGATAGACTGATCATCTTCATTCCATATGTATCCCTAGCACACCAAGCCACTGATTGTTTTGTTCAAGGAAAAGGAGTTCTTTCATAAGAGCTAATCATGACTTATGTTAAGACTTCGATATCCTCGATGATGGTTTCCCCACCCGAACTCGGTAGTGTTTTATTATAAGACTACCATGTGGTCATGCTTGTCTAGGACAACGTGTTCACATGTTTGTAGCAAAACCAGCTCATGTTTTGGAGCTTGCTATCGTAGTTCATATCCCGAGAATCTCGCAACGCCATCTCGTCGAATTGTGTTGCAACCCTTCCTTTTCAGACATGCTGAGTCTGAAATATCCTAACATCAACCAGATCTGAATCTCAGGCGGATATGATGGTTGGAACATTCGAACAGTTGCATTTCGTTCCCAGCTTGCACCGTCCTTGTGCTATCTCGCTATAGACTGTCTTCTTAGCAATTCTTGTCTAGGATCATCCTCAAAAGTGGACTTACCATGGGTCCCCTCCACCTCCGATGTTAAGCAAAAATCATCCATTGTGTTGTCTTCAACAAGGTAGTCCACATCATCCATTCTAGTCCGGGTGTACCATTCCTTTGCACTCCGCCAAACGATCGTTGTGAATTGCCTTAGGCTGGTATGAAGAGTCTCAATGATTTCTAATTCAAAAGTAATTCTTTTTGCCACTTAAGGGAATAGTTCTTTGCGTCACCTTTCTCGAGGTGTCCCGTTATTGAATCATGGTAAATATTCTTCACCACCTTGACACCATCCACCATCTTTCTAAGCATGGAATTGTTGCCCACTAATCAAACCTCGTTGTTGTTCTTCCATCCCTCTCGATATGTTTGTGTCTCAACTCGAGATATGTCACCGTCTCAGTCCGTGAGTCGATCATGTTTACTTGATCTTCGTGAAGATCGAATCATGTAGGGTTTCCCCCTTCTTTCTGTTGACGTGTCGAGTGAAGACCTCGAAAGCAAGGACGTCAAGGCTAAGATGATGGAATGAATCAACATCTTCAAAAAAGGCAAATGGATCATGAAGATTGTGATAGTTTGTGACTCCCCTTCTCCCTCTTACCTCACGTCTTGAATCTCGGGGCGAGATTCTTGTTTAGTGGGGGTGAGCTGTAACAGCCCCAGATCAGCCCTAGAGCTTGCTTGTAACTAGTAGCATTGCATCCATGCATCATGTTTAATTTCCATGAAATTTGAAATAGGGATGATCAAGCCCTAGCACTAAAGCAATTCAAATAGGTTCAAATTCAAAAATATTTTCAAAAACCCAAATTGGTTTGCAAAAATATTCATGATTAATGGAAAAGGGTGAAACCCATATCCAGAGATGATGGATATTTTTCCAAGGCATTTTTGGATTTTTGAATAAACCATATTGTATTTGAATTGGGGCATTTAAATACTATTAATATTTTAAATGCTCCAACAATTTTGAAAATAGTTAAGGGCCTCTGTAATAATTCAGTTAATGCCCACAATTATTTTCAGGATTTATTTAAATGGTTTAGTATTTTACTAAACTAAAACAAAACAAAAAAAATAGAAAACAGAAATAAAGAAAGAGAGAGAGAAGGATTACCTGGCCTACCTCTCAGCCCAACCGGCCCAACCTCCTCCCCCCCCCCCTGCTGGCCGGCCCGGTTGGCCAGCCCAGCCCACCTCCTCGCGCGTCGTCTTCCCCATGCCTTCGGCATCACGCGATGCAGCAAGAGCCGAGCCGCGGCCACCTCCTGCTTCGTGCTGGCGGCCTCCACGACCCTCTCGCGACGCCACGGAGATGGCCACGCGCCCCAACCCCCCTGGATCCCCTCGCTCTCTCCCTCTCCCTCGTTCCCTCCTCTGCTCCCTCTCTCTCGCCCGGACCGAAGGCCGTTGCCGCCCCTCGCTGCCCTCGCGGCCACCGCCACCCCTCTCCTCCCGGCATGCCCCGAGCTCCGCCGAGCCCTCTCCCCTCCTCACCGAGCCTCCCGACACCGGCGCCCGAGGCGCCGCCCGCCACTTTCCCCTTCTCGGACCCGCGGACTTCATCGACAAATTGCCGGCTCCGGTGCCTCCCGAGCTCGCCGATGCCATCGTCGCACTCACGGTGAGCCCCGAGTCGCTTCCCCTCTTCCCGACTCGTTCCCCTCCTCTAGCCACCGCTCCCATCGTGACCAAAACCCACCGCCCGAGCTTGTCGCCGGCGCCGCTCCGGGCGACTATATGGTAATTCCGTGCTGACCAACATGTCCGCCAGATCACGAGAACCTCGCTAAGCGCCTCGGCTTCTGCGTTTGCACGCCGCAACCCCAACCCCGACATGGCGAACTCCGCGGCCGCCAACCTCGTCGCCCGGCGCCGATTCCGACCGCCCCGAGCTCAAGCCACTCCACCAAGAGCCTCAGCTCATCCCCAGCTCCACGTAGGTACCCTCCCCGACCCTTTTGGTGGCCGGAACGGCAAAAATCACTTCCGCCGCCGTGTCGGGCTCGCCGGCGATTAAACGCCGGCAGTCGACTTGACTTTGACCATGTGGGCCATGTTTGACCCTGTTGCACCTATGGCAGGTGGGACCAGCTCTGTTGACTATCTAGATTTAGCTTAATTAATTTTAGTTAAGCCAATCACACTGACATGTGGGACCCGCAGGTCAGGTTTGACCCTGGCCGCCCGTTGACCCGCTGACGTCACACTGACATCAGGCTGACGCAGTAATACCCCTTTTCTGGATTTAATATATAATTTAGGAAATTCCAGAATATGCCCTAAACTTTAATAAATCATAGAAATTCAACCGTAACTCGGATTGAAATAATTTATATATGAAAAATGATCAGAAAAATATGAAGAATCTGTTTATGCCATGATCATGCATGTTTGAATAAGTTAACCTTACTGAATAGGATGAATCATGATTAGGATAATTTATGAAATAGCATTTGGAGTTGGAGTTCAACCTTGTTTGAATTCCACTTCAACTAACTTGGATTATTATTGCATTAGGTGAATTCAGTACCTTAATATGACATGTCATTCATGTGAATGTGCATTGCATTGATTGTGTTCTCTCTTGTTTGCCGGTAATTGTTCCCTCCCGGTAGACGATGTACCGACGATGAGTTCGATGACACCGATGAAGAACTATATTATCTTCAGAAGTGCCAGGCAAGCAAAACCCCCTTGTTCATTCCGATATAATCCCACTCTCTCGCTCCTGCTCTATTTTACTGCATTAGGACAACAACGACTCATGTGTTACTTGCTGCGGTAGCTGAACCCCTTGATCCTTTGCATGACCTGTCATTCCACAGTAATTAGATGAAACCCACTAGCATGAGTAGGAATTGTTTGAGCCATGTTGTGCCTACTCATTTATGCTTGTTTGTCATGCTTGCTCTTTGCTTAGAGTTGAGTCGGGTCTGATTCATCGGGAATGAATTGGAATTGTTATGAACATGTCCTATTGTGTGTGAGCTAAGTGTGTGAACACGATTTGGTAAAGGTAGCGGTGAGAGGCCATGTAGGAGTACATGGTGGGTTGTCTCATTGAAACCGTCCTCAGGAACTGAGTTCTGTGTTTGTGATCCATGAAACAGTTACTACCACGCATTGGGATCCTTAATTGACCCTCTCGCTTCTTAACCACCCTTGTCCTCGGTCAGGGAGTTGCAAGTAGTTTCGTGTTTGTAGCATGTTTGGGGCCACGCAACGCTGACCTTAGGGGTGGGTTGTGTTGCGGTAGGCACTGCGGGTGTTGTACCGAAAGTGCCCGTTTGGTATCTCGGGAACCCTGCACACATCGTTCGGGGCTTTATGGGAAACCTGAAGGAAATATGCCCTAGAGGCAATAATAAAAGTTATTATTTATTTCCTTATATCATGATAAATGTTTATTATTCATGCTAGAATTGTATTAACGGAAACATAATACATGTGTGAATATATAGACAAACAAGATGTCACTAGTATGCCTCTACTAGACTAGCTTGTTAATCAAAGATGGTTATGTTTCCTAACCATGAACAAGGAGTTGTTATTTGATTAACAAGGTCACATCATTAGTTGAATGATCTGATTGACTTGACCCATTCCGTTAGCTTAACAGCTTGATCGCTTAGTATGTTAATGCTTTCTTCATGACTCATACATGTTCCTATAACTATGAGATTATGCAACTCCGCTTACGGAGGAACACTTTGGTACTACCAAACGTCACAACGAATCGGGTGATTATAAAGGAGTACTACAGGTGTCTCCAAAGGTACTTGTTGGGTTGGCGATTTCGAGATTAGGTTTTGTCACTCCGATTGTCGGAGAGGTATCTCGAGCCTTCTGTAATGCACATCACTTAAGCCTTGCAAGCATTACAACTAATGAGTTAGTTGTGAGATGATGTATTACGGAACGAGTAAAGAGACTTACGTAACGAGATTGAACTAGGTATTGGATACCGACGATCGAATCTCGGGTAAGTAACATACCGATGACAAAGGGAACAACGATGTCGTTAAGCGGTTTGACCGATAAAGATCTTCAGAGAATATGTAGGAACCAATATGGGCATCCAGGTTCCGCTATTGGTTATTGACCGAGAATGGTTCTAGGTCATGTCTACATAGTTCTCGAACCCGTAGGGTCCGCACGCTTAACGCTTCGATGATGCTCATAATGAGTTTATAAGTATTGATGCACCAAGGTTGTTCGAGTCCCGGATGTGATCACGGACATGACGAGGAGTCTCAAATGGTCGAGACATAAAGATTGATATATTGGAAGCCTACATTTGACATCGGAAGTGTTCCGGTGAAATCGGATTTTTCGAGTACCGGAGGTTACCGGAACCCCCGGAGGTCAATGGGCCTTAATGGGCCATAGGAGAAGAGGAAGGGCAGCCCAGGTGGCTGCGCGCCTCCCCTCTAGTCCGAATAGGACAAGGAAGGGGGGCGCCTTCCCTTCTCCCTCCTCCAATCCTAGTCCAACTAGGAGGGGGAGTCCTACTCCCGGTGGGAGTAGGACTCCTCCTAATGCGCGCCCTATAGGGCCGCCACCTCCCCTTGTCTCCTTTATATACGGGGCAGGGGCACCCCAAGACACAAGTTGATCTACGGATCTTTCCTTAGCCGTGTGCGGTGCCCCTTCCACCATATTCCACTTCGTCATATCGTCATGAGCTTAGGCGAAGCCCTGCGCCGGAGAAGTCATATCGTCGCGGAGCTTAGGCGAAGCTCTGCGTCGGTGGAGCATCAACATCGTCACCACGCCGTCGTGCCGACGAAACTCATCCCCGACACTTTGCTGGATCGGAGTCCGGGGATCGTCATCGAGCTGAACGTGTGCTGAACACGGAGGTGCCGTACGTTCGGTACTTGGATCGGTCGGATCGTGAAGACGTACGACTACATCAACCGCGTTGTTATAACGCTTCCGCTTACGGTCTACGAGGGTACGTGGACGGACACTCTCCCCTCTCGTTGCTATGCCATCACGATGATCTTGTGTGATCGTGAGGAAAATTTTTGAAATTACTACGCTCCCCAACGGTGGCATCCGAGCCTGGTTTTATGCGTTGATGTCATATGCACGAGTAGAACACAAGTGAGTTGTGGGCGATACAAGTCATACTTCCTAACAGCATGTCATACTTTGGTTCAGCGGTATTGTGAGATGAAGCGGCCGGACCGACATTACGCCAGACGCTTACGCGAGACTGGTTTCACCGCCCGAGCACTCGCTGCTTAAAGGTGACCGCGGGTGTCTGCTCTCTCACTTTAGTTGAACCTGTGTGGCTACGCCCGGTCCTTGAGAAGGTTAAAACGAGTCTATTTGACGAAGTATCGCTGTGGTTTTGATGCGAGGTAAGAACGGTTCTTGCTCAGCCCGTAGCAGCCACGTAAAACTTGCAACAACAAAGTAGAGGACGCCTAACTTGTTTTTGCAGGCATGTTGTGATGTGATATGGTCAAGACGTGATGCTATATTTTATTGTATGAGATGATCATGTTTTGTAACCGAAGTTATCGACAATCGGCAGGAGCCATATGGTTGTCGCTTATTGTATGAAATGCAACGCCATGTAATTGCTTTACTTTATCACTAAGCGTTAGCGATAGTCGAGAAGCAATAGTTGGCGAGACGACAACGATGCTACGATGGAGATCAAGGTGTCGCTACCGGTGACGATGGTGATCATGACGGTGCTTCGGAGATGGAGATCACAAGCACAAGATGATGATGGCCATATCATATCACTTATATTGATTGCATGTGATGTTTATCCTTTATGCATCTTATCTTGCTTTGATTGACGGTAGCATTATAAGATGATCTCTCACTAAAATTATCAAGTAGTGTTCTCCTGAGTATGCACCGCTGCCAAAGTTCGTCGTGCCGAGACACCACGTGATGATCGGGTGTGATAAGCTCTACGTCCATCTACAACGGGTGCAAGCCAGTTTTGCACACGCAGAATACTCAGTTATACTTGACGAGCCTAGCATATACAGATATGGCCTCGAACACGGAGACCGAAAGGTCGAACGTGAATCATATAGCAGATATGATCAACATAAGATGTTCACCATTGAAAACTACTCCATCTCACGTGATGATCGGTTATGGTTTAGTTGATTTGGATCACGTGATCACTTAGATAACTAGAGAGATGTCTGTCTAAGTGGGAGTTCTTTAGTAATATGATTAATTGAACTTAAATTTATCATGAACTTAGTACCGATAGTATTTTGCTTGTCTATGTTTATGTAGATAGATGGCTCGTCTTTGTTGTTCCGTTGAATTTTAATGTTCCTTGAGAAAGCAAAGTTGAAAGATGATGGTAGCAATTACACGGACTGGGTCCGAACTCTGAGGATAATCCTCATTGCTGCACGTAAAAGTTACGCCCCGAAGCACCGCTGGGTGACGAACTGCTGCAGATGCTGAGCCAGAAGTTGTGAACGTCTGGCAAAGCAGAGCTGATGACTACTCTATAGTTCAGTGTGCCATGCTTTACGGCTTAGAACCGGGTCTTCAACGACGTTTTGAACGTCATGGAGCATATGAGATGTTCCAGGAGTTGAAGTTGATATTTCAATGTAATGCCCGGATTGAGAGATATGAAGTCTCCAATAAGTTCTATAGCTGCAAGATGGAGGAGAATAGTTACACAAGGAGCACATACTCAAAATGTCCGGGTATTACAATCACTTGAATCAACTGGGAGTTAATCTTCCGGATGATTGTGTCATTGATGTAATTCTTCAATCACCGCCACCAAGCTACAAAGGCTTCGTGATGAACTATAATATGCAAGGGTTAGTAAAGACTATGCTCGAGCTCTTCGCAATGCTAAAAGCTGCGGAGGTAGAAATCAAAAGGAGCATCAAGTGTTGATGGTCAATAAGACCACTAGTTTCAAGAAGAAAGGCAAAGGGAAGAAGAAGGAACTTCAAGAAGAACAGCAAACAAGTTGTCGATCAGAGAAGAAACCCAAGTCGGACCTAAGCCTGAAACTGAGTGCTTCTATCGCAAGCGACTGGTCATCGAAGCGGAACTGCCCCAAGTATTTGGCGGATAAGAAGGATGGCAAAGTGAACAAAGGTATATGTGATATACTTGTTATTGATGTGTACCTTACTAGAGCTCATGATAGTACCGGTATTTGATACTGGTTCATTGCTAATATTTGCAACTCAAACAGAACTACGGATTGCTTAACACCGCAAAGGACGAGGTGACGGCGCGCTGGGAAACGGTTCCAAAGTCGATGTGATCGCAGTCGGCACGCTACCTCTACATCTACCTTCGGATTAGTTTTAGACCTGAATAATTGTTATTTGGTGCGGCGCTGAGCATGAACATTATATCTGGATCTTGTTTAATGCGAGACGGTTATTCATTTAAATCAGAGAATAATGGTTGTTCTATTTATATGAATAATATCTTTTATGGTCATGCACCCTTGAAGAGTGGTCTATTTTAATGAATCTCAATAGTAGTGATACACATATTCATAATGTTGAAACCAAAAGATGCAGAGTTGATAATGATAGTGCAACTTATTTGTGGCATCGCCGCTTAGGTCATATCGGTGTAAAACGATGAAGAAACTCCATCTTGATGGACTTTTGGAGTCACTTGATTATGAATCACTTGGCACTTATGTAACCGTGCCTCATGGGCAAGATGACTAAAACTCCGTTCTCCGTACTATGGAGAGAGCAACAGATTTATTGGAAATCATACATACGGATGTATGTGGTCCAATGAATGTTGAAGCTCGTGGCGGATATCGTTATTTTCTCACCTTCACAGATGATTTAAGCAGATATGGGTATATCTACTTAATGAAACATAAGTCTGAAACATTTGAAAAGTTCAAAGAATTTCAGAGTGAAGTTGAAAATCATCGTAATAAGAAAATAAAGTTTCTACGATCTGATCGTGGAGGCGAATATTTGAGTTACGAGTTTGGTCTACATTTGAAACAAAGCGAATAGTTTCAAGCAACTCACGCCACCCGGAACACCACAGCGCAATGGTGTGTCCGAACGTCAGAATCGCACTTTATCGGATATGGTGCGATCTATGATGTCTCTTACAGATTTACCGCTATCATTTTGGGGTTATGCTCTTGAGACGGCCGATTCACGTTAAATAGGACACCGCCAAAATCCGCTGAGACGACGCCTTATGAACTATGGTTTAGCAAGAAACCAAAGTTGTCGCTTCTGAAAGTTTGGGGTTGCGATGCTTATGTGAAGAAACTTCAACCTGATAAGCTTGAACCCAAATCGAGAAATGTGTCTTCATAGGATACCCAAAGGAGACAATTGGGTACACCTTCTATCACAGATCCGAAGGCAAGACATTCGTTGTTAAAATGGATCCTTTCTAGAGAAGGAGTTTCTCTCGAAAGAAGTGAGTGGGAGGAAAGTGGAACTTGATGAGGTAATAGTACCAGCTCCCTTATTGAAAGTAGTTCGTCACGAAATCAGTTTCGTAACACCTACACCGATTAGTGAGGAAGATAATGATGAAGATCATGAAACTTCAGATCAAGTTGTCACCGAACTCGAGATCAACCAGAACAAAATCCGCACTGAGTGGTACGGTAATCCTATTCTCGAAGTCATGTTACTTGACCATGGCGAACCCACGAACTATGAAGAAGCGATGGTGAGCCCAGATTCGCAAAATGGCTGGAAGCCATGAAATCTGAGATGGGATCCATGTATGAGAACAAAGTATGGACTTTGGTTGACTTGCCCGATGATCGGCAAGCCATTGAAAATAAATGGATCTTTAAGAAGAAGACCGACGCCGATGGTAATGTAACTGTCTACAAAGCTCGACTTGTCGCGAAAGGTTTTCGACAAGTTCAAGGGGTTGACTACGATGAGACTTTCTCACCGAAGCGATGCTTAAGTCTGTCCGAATCATGTTAGCAATTGCCGATTTTATGATTATGAAATTTGGCAAATGGATGTAAAACCGCATTCTTGAATGGATTTCTAGAAGAAGAGTTGTATATGATGCAACCAGAAGGTTTTGTCGATCCAAAAGGTGCTAACAAAGTGTGCAAGCTCCAACGATCAATTTATGGTCCGGTGCAAGCCTCTCGGAGTTGGAATAAACGCTTTGATAGTGTGATCAAAGCATATGGGTTTGTACTGCACTTTTGGAGAAGCTGATTTACAAGAAAGTGAGTGGGAGCTCAGAGCATTTCTAATATTATATGTGGATGACATATTATTGATTGGAAATGATATAGAATTTCTGGATAGCATAAAAGGATACTTGAATAAAAGTTTTTCAATGAAAGACCTCGTGAAGCTGCTTACATATTGGGCATCAAGATCTATAGAGATAGATCAAGACGCTTGATTGGACTTTCACAAAGCACATACCTTGATAAAGTTTTGAAAAGTTCAAAATGGATCGAGCAAAGAAAGGTTTTTGCCTGTGTTACAAGGTGTAAGATTGAGTCGACTCAATGCCCCACCACAAGCAGAAGATAGAGAGAAAATGAAAGATGTTCCTATGCTTCAGCCATAGGCTCTATCATGTATGCAATGCTGTGTACCGGACTGACGATGCTTAGCTGTGAGCTTGGCAGGAAGGTACCAAAGTAATCCAGAGTGGATCATGGACAGCGGTCAAAAACATCCTGAAATACCGAAAAGGACTAAGGATATGTTTCAGATATGGAGGTGACAAAGAGCTAGTCGTAAATGGTTACGCCGATGCAAGCTTTGACACGATCCGGACGATTCTAAATCGCAAACCGGATACGTATTTTTATTAAACGGGGAGCTGTCGGTTGGTGCAGTTCTAAACAAAGCGTCGTGGCGGGATCTACATGTGAAGCGGAGTACATAGCTGCTTGAAGCAGCGAATGAAGGAGTCTGGATGAAAGAGTTCATTTCCGATCTAGGTGTCATACCTAGTGCATCGGGACCGATGAAGATCTTCTCGTGACAATATGGTGCAATTGCCTTGGCAAAGGAATCCAGGTTTCACAAGAGGACCAAGCACATCAAGAGACGCTTCAATGCCATTCGGGACCAAGTCCAAATGGGAGACATAGAGATTTGCAAAATACATACGGATCTGAATGTTGCGACCCGCTGACTAAGCCTCTTCCACGAGCAAAACATGATCAGCACCAAGACTCCATGGGTGTTAGGATCATTACTATGTAATCTAGATTATTGACTCTAGTTCAAGTGGGAGGCTGAAGGAAATATGCCCTAGAGGCAATAATAAAAGTTATTATTTATTTCCTTATATCATGATAAATGTTTATTATTCATGCTAGAATTGTATTAACCGGAAACATAATACATGTGTGAATATATAGACAAACAAGATGTCACTAGTATGCCTCTATTAGACTAGCTTGTTAATCAAAGATGGTTATGTTTCCTAACCATGAACAAGGAGTTGTTATTTGATTAACAAGGTCACATCATTAGTTGAATGATCTGATTGACTTGACCCATTCCGTTAGCTTAACACTTGATCGTTTAGTATGTTAATGCTTTCTTCATGACTCATACATGTTCCTATAACTATGAGATTATGCAACTCCGTTTACGGAGGAACACTTTGGTACTACCAAACGTCACAACGAATCGGGTGATTATAAAGGAGTACTACAGGTGTCTCCAAAGGTACTTGTTGGGTTGGCGATTTGAGATTAGGTTTTGTCACTCCGATTGTCGGAGAGGTATCTCGAGCCTTCTCGGTAATGCACATCACTTAAGCCTTGCAAGCATTACAACTAATGAGTTAGTTGTGAGATGATGTATTACGGAACGAGTAAAGAGACTTACCGTAACGAGATTGAACTAGGTATTGGATACCGACGATCGAATCTCGGGTAAGTAACATACCGATGACAAAGGGAACAACGATGTCGCAGCGGTTTGATCGATAAAGATCTTCAGAGAATATGTAGGAACCAATATGGGCATCCAGGTTCCGCTATTGGTTATTGACCGAGAATGGTTCTAGGTCATGTCTACATAGTTCTCGAACCCGTAGGGTCCGCACGCTTAACGCTTCGGATGACAGTTCATAATGAGTTTATAAGTATTGATGCACCAAGGTTGTTCGAGTCCGGATGTGATCACGGACATGACGAGGAGTCTCGAAATGGTCGAGACATAAAGATTGATATATTGGAAGCCTACATTTGGACATCGGAAGTGTTCGGGTGAAATCGGGATTTTATCGAGTACCGGAGGTTACGGAACCCCGGGAGGTCAATGGGCCTTAATGGGCCATAGGAGAAGAGGAAGGGCAGCCCAAGGTGGGCTGCGCGCCTCCCCCTCTAGTCCGAATAGGACAAGGAAGGGGCGGCGCCTTCCCCTTCTCCCTCCTCCAATCCTAGTCCAACTAGGAAGGGGGGAGTCCTACTCGGTGGGAGTAGGACTCCTCCTTGTGCGCCTCCTATAGGGCCGGCCACCTCCCCCTTGTCTCCTTTATATACGGGGGCAGGGGGCACCCCAAGAGACACAAGTTGATCTACGGATCTTTCCTTAGCCGTGTGCGGTGCCCCCTTCCACCATATTCCACTTCGGTCATATCGTCATGAGCTTAGGCGAAGCCCTGCGCCGGAGAAGTCATATCGTCGCGGAGCTTAGGCGAAGCTTCGTCGGTGGAGCATCAACATCGTCACCACGCCGTCGTCTTGTGAAACTCATCCCGACACTTTGCTGGATCGAGTCCGGGATCGCCATCGAGCTGAACGTGTGCTGAACACGGAGGTGCCGACGCTCGGTACTTGGATCGGTCGGATCGTGAAGACGTCGACTACATCAACAGCGTTGTTATAACGCTTCGCCACGGTCTCACGAGGGTACGTGGACGGACACTCTCCCTCGTTGCTATGCCATCACGATGATCTTGTGTGATCGTAGGAAATTTTTGAAATTACTACGTTCCCCAACAAAACCTCGGCGGACTCCTGCGGATGGAACCCGAATAGGCGATAAACCTGGACTAGGGACTTGAGTGTTTAGGTAGGCCGTGGCCGACACCACGTTGGGCTTCCGCTGAAGGTTGCCGAGTACATGTCGGTAAACGGCGGTAAGTGGTGAGAGCGTGTGAAGAAGTACACCCTGCAGGTTAATATGATCTATTCGAATAGCCGTGTCCATGAAAAGGACTTCGGGTTGCCTATATAAGTTCATAGACAAGTGAAAGTGGATACTCTAAAATGCGCAAGATAAGCGTGAGTGCTATGGATGGCGTTCTCGTAGGGAGACGGGAGCGGGTCCATAGTGGTGTATTGATATGGTGAATATGTGGACTCGTAAAGCGCCACCTCAAAAGAGTTACTTGCAATCGTAGTTCAGATAGCCACCGAGTCAAAGCTGGCTTGCTGCAGTCAAACTCCACCACCCCTTTGATAATGATGCATATGTAGTTAGTTACGATGTAAGTCTTGCTGAGTACAATTGTACTCACGCTTGCTTATTTTATGTTTTGCAGAGAGACGTCGGTCTCGCTAGTAGTTCCACGTGGACTTGACGTTTAGCTTGTTACCTCAGCTACGATCTTGTGCCTCGGCAGGATCTCGGTAGATAGTCGGGCTTCTCAGCCCTTTTCATTTATAGTTGTGCGTATCAGACATGTTTAGCTTCCGCTTGTGCTTTGACTTGTATGTTTCGAGTGTTGGGTCATGAGACCCATGTTTGTAATTTCTCGCTCCTCGGAGCCTAATGAATAATATTTTGAGTCGTAGAGTTATGTTGTGATGCCATGTTGTATCTACGCATATCGAGCATAATGCGTGTATGTTTGAAATGCTTGGTATGTGTGGGATCCGACAAACTAGTTGTTTATCCTTGGCAGCCTCTCATATGGGGAAATGTAGTCTCGTGCTTCTGAGCGATAGTAGTCCGCTACAGCCCGGTTCACGGAGTCCTGCTAGCCCAGCACTACCGCTTGGACACTTGGCTGGCGGCATGTGTTTCACCGTTCCTATGTCTGTCCCTTCGGGAAATGTCACGCGGTGTTATTCGAGTCCTGCTTAGCCTGCTACAGCCCGGGATACCGGAGTCCTGTTAGCCAGTGCTACAGCCCGAATATATACGTTGATGACCGACATGCTCGATGTGATTCATGTATGCCTGTCCCCATAGGTTAGCGCCGCTTTGGGTTCACGACTAGCCATGTCGGCCCGGTTCTTTGTCATATGGATGCTAGCGACACTATCATATACTTGAGCTAAAAGACATAAACGGTCCCGGGCCATGGTAAGGCGACACCCGTGGGAATACCGTGCGTGAGGCCGCAAAGTGATATGATGTGTTACATGCTAGATCGGTGTGACCTAGGATCGGGGTCCTGACAGGTGGAGGGCTGATCCCCTTGCGGGCATTGTGCGGAAGTAATGCCCTCCAGGTCAGGGCCCCCTGGCGAGGGTTTCTTCTCTCGTTTGGAAACCCTTGTTTCCAACTCTTCAGGAGCGGTCCTTTTCCTTCCTTGGGGAGAGGGAATTTCAGATTCTTCTCCCTGATTATCCTCCTTCGTGGAGGTACTAATTCCCCTGGTTTGAATGAGTAATGCGCGAGGCTCGCTTTCGGCTTCTTCGTCTCTCCCTTTATCTTCCCCCGAGGGCACTTGATAAGGTGCGTGCTCCAGCATCCTGGCTAGTACAGGATCCAGCGAGCCCTCGGGAAGGGGGGCCGAACACCTGATCATCTTTGCCTTTCCTACCCAGTCCTGGCCAAGAGCAATTCTTTCAGAATTATGTTATGACAAATGAGAGGACAGTGTGTTCGGTCGTGGAAGTACTTACCTGGGTATCTGGACGATTACAGTTGAGACCCGCATCCTCGGTGGTGTCCGGACACTTTATTCGTGATCCGAAGAACAATCCATACATCTCTTCGAGCGTCACGCCGAAGAACTGCTGAATAGTTCGCGGTCCTTCCGGGTTGAACTTCCACATATGGAGAGATCGACGTTGGCATGGCAGGACCCGACGAACTAGCATAACTTGCATTACTTTGACGAGACCGACATCCCTCTTGAGGAGATCTCGGATGCGACCTTGCAATGTCGGCACGTCATTAACCAGCCCCCAGTCTAGCCCCTTGTTGACCCATGACGCCTGTTGTGGTGGGGGACCCGAACGGAAGGCGGGGGCAGCCACCCACTTAGTACTTCGGGGAGCTGTGATGTAAAACCACTACCGCTGCCATAAGTTGGATATCTCCGGGAAGGAACCCTTTGGCCATGGGGCATCGACGCCTTTGCTTATTGTGGCACCTCCACATTCTGCGCGTCGCCCATTAATCATCTTCGGCTTCACATTGAAGGTCTTGAGCCATAAGCCGAAGTGTGGGGTGGTGCGGAGGAAGGCCTCACATACGACGATAAACGACGAGATGTGAAGAATGGAATCCGGAGCTAGATCGTGGAAGTCGAGCCCATAATAGAACATGAGCCCTCTGACGAAGGGATCGAGACTAAAGCCTAGCCCTCGGAGGAAGTGGGAAACAAATATGACACTCTCGTTGGGTTCGGAAGTGGGGATGACCTGCCCTCGGGCAGGCAGCCTGTGCGAGATTTCGGCGGTCACATACCTGGCCTCCCTTAGCTTCTTGATGTCCTCCTCTGTGACAGAGGAAGCCATCCACCGGCCCTGAAGGTTGGATCCGGACATGATTGAAGGTCCAAAGTGCTTCGCCTGAGCCTTGGGTGTTGGAACTCGGGGTGGGGAAGGGGGAATTGAGCGTGAGAATAAAAGGACAGGCTTTGGCCCCTTTATAAAGAGGGCGAATATCAAGCGTCCTCCGTGGCCGTTTGGAACTTGCCTAAAATCGAGGAGTCGTACTAACAAGCACGATTGGGTTACCCACACCCGTATTGATGGGAATCCCGTGATAAGGGGACATGATCTCTGCTTCGACAAGATGTGCCAATAAAACCGCCTCGCAACACGTGCACTGGCTGGTAGGGAAAAACGGTTTGAATAATGACCGACCATGGCGTGATGTCACATTATGAAAAGTTGTCAGCAGAATAGATTTGTGGAAATATTATACTCTCTATGGTGGTATGTGGAATTTGTTTTGAAGAGCCGGACACTATCCTTGTGTTCAAAATCTTCTATGGATTATTCAGAGGAGGAACCCGCCTTGCAATGCCGAAGACAATCTGCGCGCCGGACTCGTCGTCATTGAAGCCTGGTTTAGGGGCTACTGAGGGAGTCCTGGATTAGGGGGTCCTCGGACAGCGGGACTATATACTTTGGCCGGACTGTTGGACTATGAAGATACAAGATTGAAGACTTCGTCCCGTGTCCGGATGGGACTCTCCTTTGCGTGGAAGGCAAGCTTGGAAATTCGGATATGTAGATCTCGTCCCTTGTAACCGACTCTGTGTAACCCTAGCCCCTCCGGTGTCTATATAAACTGGAGGGTTTTAGTCCGTAGGACAACAACAATCATACCATACGCTAGCTTCTAGGGTTTAGCCTCCTCGATCTCGTGGTAGATCAACTCTTGTAATACTCATACCATCAAGATCAATCAAGCAGGAAGTAGGGTATTACCTCCATCGAGAGGGCCCAAACCTGGGTAAACACTGTGTCCCCTGCCTCCTGTTACCATCCACCTTAGACGCACAGTTTGGGACCCCCTACCCGATATCCGCCGGTTTTGACACCGACAGTCAGCAAGAACTTGAATAACGGGTCATACTACCTTATCGATGTTCAAGAGCACAAAGACTCACGTAAGTCGTAGGAAGAGACCCGCCGGCCGTGGAATATTGCTCATCTTCAGCCTTACTACACTTGAGCCACTGGCTCTCATAATGTACATATTTTGACGTTGTATATATTATGATAAGTAATAAAGCAAGACCTCTGTCCTTTTCATCCTCAATGATCACATATCTTTATCATTCTAATTATAAAACGACCAGTTGGGGGCTGGTCGTATTCGAATCTAGCTTAACCCTCTCGGTCCGTCTCATGATCATATTCGAATCTAGCCGTTAAAACCTCATGGTCACCAAGGGGCTTCCTGTTCAAACATAGGTCGTATTCGAACCAAAGAGAACATAGCTGTCGTAACCCTCTTGATCGGTGCAAAGCCAAACTCACTAGGGGGCTTCTTGATCGTATTCGAATCATAGCTTAACCACTTTTGGGTCCGACTTGGATCGTATTCGAATCAGGGTTGTTAAAAACCTCTCAAGGTCATTTGGGGGCTTCCTGTTCAAACATAGGTCATATTCGAACCAAAGAGAACATAGCTGTCGGTACCCTCTTGATCAGCACAACGCCAAAGCCACTGGGGGCTACATGATTGTATTCGAATCCTACCTTAACCCCTTTGGTCCGGTTTACTGATCGTATTCGAATCAGAAACCTCCAATTTTTTCTTAATGCTTGATTTACATTATTTGAAAGATACTCTTTTTTACTGGTTTTTTGTTGTCTCGAATCTAACTGTAAGTATGGTTTCAATTTGAACCGGCTCAGATATTTGACAATGAGTTGCCAAGGTATAATAGTCGTCAGGCATATGGAAGTATTGACTTCTAAAAAGATTGGGTTGTCACCCTTACTGTACAGGTCACATAAACCGGCAGTCCAGAATCAAGGAACACAGGTATGACATTGTCGTTCATAAACAGACTTATCTGTGTTTTTCTTTAATCAAAAGCTTTACAGCCTTATTTATCTTTACATTTAGCCCTGATTATTCTGTTATGGTAATTTCATAGTTATGTATTGGATGTTTTGACCCGTCTAGCGACAAACCGCCAGGACAGTTTCTCATCTTTTACATACATGAACAGGTTTAAACGCCACAGATATGATAAAGGATATAAAGCATATATTGACATGATGGATAAGAATAGTCGTATGCGGTATGATATGCACGACGGCATAGGCAGAACATGCAGTTTCAAGCTAGCCTATTACAAGGCGTTGGGAGCCCAAAAGGTTAAAACTGCTTTTCTCTTAAGCAGATGTTAAGCTAAGGCCGGTTCATTAAGTCTTGGCCGGATTATTTGGGCAGTTATGAATCCTCCCTCGCCGGTTCATCTCCCTCCACTGGTTGGAAGCTAGGCTTGGACCAGTCAAATCCATGAAGAGCAACGAACTCAGCTTCTTCGTCAATTAGACCAGTCGGATCAATTTCTGGGGCAAAGGTGTGTTGGCGAACCGGCGGGATGAGATATGTCACTTTATATGGACTTGCCATCTTTTTATTATCAATGTCAAAACCCCAGCTGATACTTATCAATGTTGGTCTCGTCGCCAAGAATGGTAGCCTGAGGACGAACTCCCCTCACACAAGCAACAAAATCATCTTGATCAATACCCCTTGGCTACGTCCGCCGGATCTAGTTCCGGCACCCAGGCTTTGGAGCGGCTTAGAGCAGTTAGGGCTCCGGCTCTTGCACAAGATAGATAACTTCTTCAAAACATCACTCAAGAGGTTTGGTCCTTGGTTGGCTGGGAAGATAATGGCAAGCGCCCGTTGAGCTCCAGTGTAAAGTTGCTCCACCAGGGTGTAAACCGCCTTGAGTTTTGTCAAGTTGTTTTGGCTCAGATTGCTACACTGTGGACCTATGAGTATTTTAAAAGGTTAAGCGGGCAGTTTATATTTCTGGAAAAAAATAGTGTTTAAGTAAATAATACAATGACTCACCAAAGATTGCAGAGACCATCTGAGACACCTGGTTCTTTAAACCGGTGAGCTCCGTGGAAACCTCCTTGAGAGCCGCCTCGGCTATCTCAACACGCTGTATCAGCAAGAATTTTTCATCGGCCCAAGATTTTTTATCTGCGTCAAAGCTGGTCTTTAGTTTTTCTGCTTCAGATAGGCTCAACTGGAGTTTGGAGTCAGCATTTTTTATCACAGTCTCTTGAGCCGCCAACTGGGTCTTTGCATCAGTCATTTGAGAACCCAATTCAGTTATGGCGGTCTATAGACATGCACAGGTGTGTCAAAAGTTTATTCCCATAACAGTCACAGTGATTAAAAGTCCCAAGCACTTTGCAAAGCAACACTACTTGGCACTTGGGGGCTAATGTCTGTCAAAGCAATTCTTAAAATGCAGAAATAACTCTTTTAAGTACCAAGCATTTCATAGGTAACAACGCTTGGCACTTGGGGGCTAATGCATGATATTCAGAAATAAAATTCCTCTTGAGCCAGATAACAATATTAGTTCGGACTAATTCAAGACAGCTATGACGTTAAGTTCCGGCTCATTCATGAGGAATTAAGCCGGTCCTTGGGGACAAGAGGTGCGAATTTATGCTAATCCATTGGACTTAGGGAAAATCTAATATAGAGTATCAACCTATATCACAAGTCTACAGATCATTCAGGTTCGTCATAATCTGAAGACTTGGGGGCTGGCAGAGCATATGTAAACTAATGAAAGCCGAAGAACATACCTCATATTTCAGTTACAACTGTTTGATCATATCAATTTCAAAGTCACGGCTGGAGTGTACATGACTGAGGTATCCAGATAGCACGTCACTAGTTCTCAAGTGACCATAGTGAGAGACGTCAAACCGCATTTTCTGCCTTTCCAAAGCTTCTTGCTTAGCAGAGTGCCTGGCCAATACAGTTGGCTTGCCCGGCTCAACGAATCTACTACCAATGATTAGAACGTCATTATCAGAAGTCGCCGGCGGGTTAGCTAAGCTGGACGGCCCGATGGTAGATGGATTGAGAATGGTCTCATCAACTGACGGCTCAGAAAGGTATGATTGAACATTGACAGCACGGTCTTCTGGTGCCTCAGAATGTTCAGGAGCAGAAGTTCGTATTGACGGTTCAGCGGTTTTTGGGTCTTCCGCCGGCTTAGTCACCCTGGCTTTCTTGGGCTTTGCTTGACCGCTAAGAAGAATTTCATGAGTCAGTATAATGATACAGACTTAAAGATGCAGAAGAAAGATAATTTTCTTTACCCAGGGGTGGTCTTGAAAGCCGGAAATTGAGTTTGAGAGGAATCACCAGAAGAACGAGAGACCCCCTGCAAAAGTGAAATCACAATTTAAAAGAGCAAGGAAGTAGATTCATTGACAAAAGCAAAAGTCAAAGGTGAAAGAAACCTCATTCTGGCGTTTCCAAGGAGTTTTCGGTAAGCTGGAGGGCAGTTCATTATCGTCATTTGTCCGGGCCTGACGGTGGTTCTCATGTAGCTGCTTTTTCAAATGAAAATGAGGATCCAAATAAGCCAAAGGGTGTGAAAACCTTACTTTCCGGGTTACCAGTCGAGGTTTTCGTCTTGGCAAAGGTTCTGAGTCAGAGGAAATAGTTGTCTCTTCTTCTACTGCCTGGCTGGCCCCCGTGTCGTCCTGGCAATAGTCAGTGTCAATAAGGTTGTTAAAAAACAAGCCAAGAGAGTCAAGGGCTACCTCCGACTCAGAAACATCATCCAGCTTGAACATATCAGAAGCAGTTCTTTTCTTCTTGGATTTTCAAGTTGTCTTCTTGGCGGCTATGGCGGCGGCTCTAGCCTTCTTGGCAGCTTCATGATCATATTTGGCCTTCCAAAAGTCAGATTTGGCCTGTAGGCCAATAACAGGTTAAAAGTCATGCAAGTACTTAACTACTGAAGGAAAAAGGGGTCAAGGGGATTTACCTCTGGTGCCAGGTTAAGTTTGCGGAAAGGATTCAATCCAACTTTACTGCAGTCCTCGTATTTACTGTTTACGAGGGTGATTGACATTTCAACAATGGCTTCTTCAGTCAGTTGTACAAAGCTATGACGCAGAGGGTCATCTGGTCCTCCGGCATAGCTATACATCAAGGCAGAGCGGTGATCCGCCATGCGATCCAACAACGGATAAAGTCAACTCTAGTTAGGTCGTTTACCAACAAGGCTTGAATCCTTTTTATGGATGGGATGAGCTTCTTACGTTCAGAAGTAGTAAGCTTGTCAGGGAGCACAAACTTAGAGTCAAGACGCTCCGCGCGATAACCCGACATTGGTTTTTCATCAGCTGGCGACGTGTCTTTGCAATAAAACCAAGTTTGATTCCAATCCTTGGGATGGCTTGGTAAGACTACTAAGGGAAAGACAGCACCCTGTCGGCGCTGAATCAAAATTCCACCAAGTTCCAAGCTAAGGCCATTGGTGCATTCATTCTGGCGGTTCAGATAGAAATACTCTCTGAAGAGTTCAGTAGTAGGTTCTTCTTGAAGATAAACCTCACAGAGAACTTGAAAATTGCAGATATTGGATACAGAGTTGGGTCCAAGATCTTGTGGATGAAGCTTGAAAAAACGCAGAACATCCCTGAAGAATTTTGAGCCTGGTGGTGAAAAAACCCGGTTCATATGATCAGTAAAGATGATGAGTTCACCGTCTTTGGGCTGAGGTCGTTCTTCGGCTAGGTCAGGAGCACGATAGGACATAATGTTCTTCTCTGGTAAATATCCGATGGTGACAAAATTCTTCAAAGTGTCATCAGTGATGGTGGAAGGGACCCAGTTGCAGACTGTTGGCGTCTTCGATGGCATAATGAAAAAGGACAAGCTAAAAAGAAAGTAATTTGTTGGTTCAAATTAATTGGTGGAATTACAGGTTAATGATTATAGTACAGATGAGTAATGGCGGCTTAAGTAAGGTCTAATGATATATGAAGGAAAAATGAGCCGGCATGATAAGCCGCCATGGCTAAAGATATTCAAAGGTTGCCTGAAACAGAATTGGCTAAGTACTAAGATAAACAAGTTTAACAAGTTGTTTCTACTATTTTAGATCAAGATGGTTCAAAAAAGAAAAATAAATCTAGACCTAAAAAACCAGCACAGAGGAGTTCATCAGTTTTAAGGAGGACTTTGTACAAGAAAAAGGGATCTGCTAGCATCTTGAATGGATGCAAAACAACTACCGCATGAGTTCCATACTTCTTCTAGATCAAAGGAGGATGCGGTGGAGAAAACTATAAAGAATCCGCGATGAACAGCAAAGAACACATAAGGAACTCGCAAACCCTAATGCAGATCTAAGGTATGGGAAAGCAAGGACTTACGGATGCAGATCTACTGCGGAGGATAGCCGCCGTTTTCTCTGGACAAACTCAGTTTGATGCAGCGGCCAAGGTTGAGGACGACGGTGAGCGCTGCGGCGGCGGTGGAGTTCAAGCGTTGAAAGTTGCGAGAGGAAGAAGACGATGGAAAAGGGAGAGAATGGGAAGAAGACCTATCGCGGCTATTTATAAGGAAGGACTGATAAGTGAGCATGAAAAACGAGGGGGCCAAAACATGGTTATCCAGCTACCCACGTGCCTCGATTTTCAAAAAGGCATTAAAGAAAAAGATCCGTTAAAGATGATGTGGTGGCGGGTTTCCGAAAAATCCGGAGATGACATCATGGCGGGTTACAAGGCTTTCGCAGCAGTAATAGATGGATTTTTTCTAGGTGTCGGAGATTGACAAGAACAAAGTTCAAATCAACCTGGGGCCTAATGTTGGGGATATGACTAGCAGGTATGACCCGCCCAAGAGGGGCCGGGTCAATCACAATGGTGGGTTACCTAAAGAAAGCCCAGAGAGTATACAAGGTGACAGTTTACGATAAGGCTTGTAGTAGTCCCAAGCCCAGAGGCGGCTTAATGCCCGTAAGTATAATCCGCCATGTATGAATAAGACTTAGTAAAGTAAGGCATGTAAAAGATGTCACCGAGTCGGACACATTGTATGAGCCGGCCGGGACTCTGTAGGCCGTCGGGCGTCAACCCGTGTATATAAGGGGATGACCCGGAGGCGACTTAAGGCAGAAAACAACAGACCGAGAGCCAAGCTAGCGTATTTCGCTCCTTGGTCATCGAAACCTAGCAATACGTACCACATCAACTGGACTAGGCTTTACCTTCACCGCAAGGGGCCGAACCAGTATAAACCTCTTGTGTCATTTGTCCCAATTAACCCCTTTAAGCATGCTAGTTGCGATGGCTCCAAGACTAAGTCCTTTCACTAGGACATCTGCCATGACAATTCCACGACACATGGCATGATATGCAAGATATGATATGCAATGCATATGCGAGCTCCGGAATGGAAAGAATGATCAAGGCATCAACTTGGCAAACCAAGAATGCCGCTGAAAAGATGTCAGGACCCCGATTCCAACTCACATCGATCTAGCCGGTAACACCTCATATGTAACATCCCAAATTTGCTATTTGGAATGTTTTACAATTATAGCTAAGCATCCTATGCATCCTGTTTGAATTTGAATGCCATTGGAAGTTTCAGAGAATTTTGAGTTTTGAATTTGAATTTCAAACTTTGGCAAGTGGGAAACATTTCAAAAACTAAGCCTGATAAATACTTGATCAAAAGTATGAGAGGAGTAAACATGACACTCCAAAATATCAGAGGAAAACATTGCCAAAAGTTTTGGATTCAAATCTGAATTTTATTTGAATTTGAAAAAATGGATTTTTATAAAGTTTGGATTTTGCCTTTGGAAAAATGTTCAAATGAAAGGAATATTCCCTGATCATTTTGGTATATATATACCCTATATAAAATATTTATAGTTATTGTTTTATTTCTGTTTTGTTTTAATAAAAACAAATTTAAAAAAAAAAGAAAGCCCCAGCGCCAGCCTAGGCCCCCTGCCCAGCCAGTATACAAACCCCAGGCCAGCGCAGCCGGTGCCCACTGAGGCCAGCCGAGCTGCCCAGCTCCTCTCACCTCACCCCAGCGCCGAACTCCTCCGCAGCCGGTGCCCGCCGCTCGCCTCCTCTCTCTCTCTCATCGACAGTGGGACCCGCCCCTTCGTCTACCCTCGCCCGCCACGCCGTTGCATGCAGATCGCGGATCCCGAAGGATCCGGATTCGATCCGCCTGATCGCCCCGAAGCTAGGCCGAGGCCCCGGCTATAAAGCCCTCGCCCGCACCCCATTCCCCCTAGCCTCGCGGACCCCTCCTCCTCTCGCTCGAGCTCACTGAGCCAAGCTCTTGCCGCCGCCATTCTCGTCGCCATCGCCGCCCTAGACCACCCCGACCCCCATCGACTCCACCAGAAGCCTCCCCGAGCTCCCCAGACTACCTCGGCTACTCCCGACCTCCCGGCCTTGGAGCCTCGCCGACTCACTCATCGCCGCCGCCGCCGCCGCCGAGCCGATAAGTCACTGAAGCCCTCTCCCCGTCCGATCCCAAATGGGCGGTGTAGATTAGACCGAAGATGTATTTTTTTTAGAAAACCGGCCCGGTTCGTTACGGTTTACATTAGTTAGGGTTTATTTTATTAGACCGGCCCGTTTTAGTTTAACCCTAGGCCCGTTTAGGTTATTTGACGCACAGTGTGTAGTTTAGGCCCATTAGGCCTTTTTCTTTTATTTTTGTTTTTCTATTTTAACAGAATAGTTTCTGTTTTGAAAAATTCATATCTTTTATTCTGTTTAATATTTTTAGGTATTTATTTTTTTTGTTGGTTTGCAAATTTTATATAGTTTCTGTAGAATATATATTTAGCTATGTTAAAATTAATTAAAATTGCTTTAATTTAGTTTTAGTCAGAATAGTAAATCTGCTATAACTTGAGTTAGAAAAATTATTTTTGGATGATTCTTTTGTCCCAACTTTATTTTGGCATTGCCAAACCATAAAAATTAACTTGGGTATTTTAGGATTAATAGAAAAATAGTTTTAAGCAGAATCTTATTAATCCCAATTAATTAACTAGCTCTGTTTTCCTATTAATTTAATTAGTAAATTAATTTATTTTTAACATGTAATTAATTATTCTAGGATAGTTTCTGTCACTTTATAGGATGAACTTTTATTTATAATAAATAAAAGTTTTATTTTATTTTTCTTAATAGAAATTGGTTTAGGCCTAAAAGGAGTTTTATAATAGCTTTTAAATTAATTCTTTTTGCTCCTAGTTGATTATTGAAATCTTTTCTGTTAAGTTAACATAAAACCATGATAAGTTATGTTCGGGAAATTTTTATTATATAAAAACTATTTCTAGCTATTGTTTGAAGTAGGAAAAACCTTGAATTGGTTTTCTTTGAGTTTTTCCCTTGGATTTTGATTTGGTTGTTTTGGTGTGTTACTTTTGTTATGCAATTGTGTTATGTGATCCTATGCTATATGCTTATTGTGATTTGTTTGTCTCGGTAGAGTTTCCGGAGTGCGAAGCTTGCTACTACGAATCTTTAGCTTACGAGGATCATCAGCAAGGCAAGTTTTGATCATGTTATTTCTATACCTATGTTTTTGTGCATTAGAAATTGTCACCACCCCACCATGCATGCAGTAGTTGAAATTTTGAAGTTATTAATCTTGAGTAGTATCATGTGGTAGGATGAACCAATCCCTAGTTACCATGACCCGGGACTAAGTAGTTTACTTTGCTATGCTCAGAGAGCGGGTTTTGGTTGAGTGAAATTCATAAGCAAGATGTGAGAGTCAATGATGATGGCAACCCCATGAACTACAATGATCAAGATGGACTTGAAATTCACTCTTTGGGTGGAGGATTTGTTGACGGGCACCTGGAGAACCCGGTGGTGGCGGGATGCATGGAGAAGTGCCATGACATCTTGCGGAAAGCTTCACCCAGCCACGAAGAGAAGGATGGATGCCCCATGACCGAAGCTTACTGTGCAGCCGCAAGCCATTATGGGCTCTGGCTGGGTTGACCCTAGTAGTGACGCTGGCTGGGACGGTACTACGAGATGTAGAAGAACGGTAGGATTGGATGGGTACCGCAGTAGCGGAAGAACTCTTTGGAAGACCCTGTTTCATTCGTCCGTCTTCAAACACCATGAAGTGCGAAGACTTTAAAGGAGGAATGATTCTTGCGGGAAAAGTGCGCAAACCTCTGCAGAGTTAAAGATCTAATCGATTAGCCGTGTCCCCGGTTACGGACATTTGAGCCTCTGGAACTTGGAAGTATTCGGATATCTCAACACTAAAACTAATGAATTAAATTGAGGGGTTTATGACTTAATAATTTGGGAATGAGATATTGGTTGGCGGAACCATCTCAATAACTACCAACAATTGTATTAATTTGCAAGCAAGTCCACTGTAGTAGGGAAAAATTTGCTTTTCGCAAAATGATGAAACTTAGAGCTCCACAGCCAAATTGCATATAGTGATAGTAAGTTTATTATTGTTATTCTTCATGACTTGCCAGCTTATTCAAAAAGCTGACCTACATGGCGCAACGTCTTATGTTGCGTAGGTATATTCGATCGGGGTGAGGCTACGCTCGCGCTTGGCGATTGCCCTTTGGAGTCGGATGGACTCGCTTTATCTTCGGCGCTTCGAAGATGTTATTAGTTTATTTCTCATGAGTTGGCCTTGAGCGAATTTATTCCCTTGTAATAAAGACTCTATATGAGAAAGCGTGTAATAATATTCAGGTGTGATTGAACTTTGATTACTTTATCGATGTCTTTGTGAGTACCGGCATGATCTTGGGATGAATGCATACGGAGATTTGACCGATTTTGGGTCGGTCGCTCTGAGAGATGGTATCGAGCACACGCTGACCGTAGGATCGTAACCCCTAGGATCGGAAAGCCATAGGAAGAGACCATTTATTTTTATCCTTATCATTCCGTAATTCTCCCTGTTCAATTTCGACTCTTCTCCTATTTCCAACATTCTAGATGGCCGTCGAGTTCACCCGGTTTTGCTACAGGAGTTTTGCCGGCCCGATGAGGCGATGCCCTTGGCGTAAAGCTGGTCCAGATGGTGAAGAAGCTGAAGATTGCTCGCCCTCGATCACGGAAAGCCAACCAATGCACTTAAGCGGACACCCTACCTCTGATTGAAGTGCATATCCCAGGGAGAACCTTTGGAGGACACACGGAGCCTATAGACTTTGAGTTCACCGAGTTCAACTGGATCATCGGAAGGGACGTGGCGATCTATCGAGCACTTGGACACCTCCGAGAGGAGTACAGGGCCGAGCTCGATCTCTCAGACCTCGCCATGGTTTCACGCAGGGCAAGGAATGGAGATATCATCCGTACCGTTGATGACGACTCCACTCTCTCTTACATCCAGGACTTGGAGTGTCTTCTCAGGAAACGGGAGATTCAGACTCGCCGTAACTCGAAGACACACCGGAAGCTTTTGTTCCGTGAACTGGGCTGGAGGAGAAGGCACGCGAGACTTCCTTGGCCATGAGGAAGAAGTCGCGGACTTCATGGAGACAGTCGACGATCTGAAGATGAAGCTTGCCGCGATAGAGGAAAGGATGGACTTGGGAGAGGACCTTTTCCGAGTGGAGATGAAGGACCCTCGTGAGTAATGATCAGGATTATGAAGGAGTACCTTGAAGGAGTCACAAGAGGAGGCGCCACAACTAAGGACGCAAGGATTATTGATGAAGACTTTTTAGTCGACCACCATGTTATCTTTTACTTTTTCGTCGATCAGTTAGGCCGATATTTCCCTTCGATTAGTCATGAGCTTTTGTAATCGAGTTTGAACCATGTTTGAGTGGAATGAATAAATGATTGGTGTGTTTATGTTTGTGCATTCATATGGGTAGTGTTATTTCTCATAGACCATTGTTCTATTCTAATTTTCTCATCCACTCCAAAACACGGATGCCTCCGAGGCGTGACCTTTGGTTTCCGCGGAGCTCACCCACTGCTTCTCAAAGCAGCAGAGAATGCACTTATGCAGCTTCTCATTCGAATCGAACAACAACGCCAACAATCCACCGCCACCACCCCTCGTGGACAACTTGACTCGATTCACGAGGTTGAATCCGCCAGTGTTCTCTAGTAGCGCTGAGCCGATTGTTGCTGATGATTGGCTCCATAAAGTCGGAAGAGAGCTAATCACCGTTGGATGCACCGATCTTTGAGAAGGTGCGCTTGTCACAGCGCATCAACTGGATGGACCTGCAGCTTCTTGGTGGGAGAACTACACCGCCACTTATCCCATTGGTGCCATCACATGGGATCAGTTCAGCAGGCCTTCCGCACGCTCATGTCTCACTGGAGCCATGAGTGCGAAGAAGCGTGAGTTACGCAACTTGCGCCAGGGAATCGTATTGTGGCACGAGACGTGGATGAATTCAGCAAGCTCGCTCGCTATGCCCTGCAGATGATGTGGCCACAGATGCATAAGCAGGAGAAGTTCCTTGAGGGACTCAATGATGAACTGAGCATGCAGCTTATTGTGGCTACCTTCAACAACTACCGGAGCTGGTAGACAAGGCCACCATACTTGAAGGCAAGCAGCAGCAGATAGAAAGCCGCATAGCGGAAGTACAGCCAGGGGAAGCACAACTCGGGAGCTCAGCAGAAGCCCCGCTATGCACCATACTCAGGAGGGCACACCCATCATAACCATGGAGGTCATAACCATGGAGGAAATGGGAACAACCGCAGCCAGGACAACAAGTCAGGCCATGGCAATGGCAATGGAAATGGTAATGGCAATCAGCATCGTTCTGCCCCGGCTCCGAAGGATCTGAGCCACATCACCGCTTCAAGTGCCGGAAGGCAGGGCACTATGCCACCGACTGCCGGAGGCCAAGCGGAGGAATGGAAATGGCAATGGAGGCTCAGCGAAGAAGCCGAATCCGTTCCCTCGTGCTCGGTGAATCACATCGGCGTGGAGGGCGTCTATGATCAGCCGGATAATCGTGGTTGGTAAGTTTTATTGAATTCACGTTCAGTTTTGGTAGTCTTTGATTCGGTGCAACGCATTCATTCATATCAAGGGTAGTTGTGGAAAATACAGGTTACCCACTAAAACCCTTAGAAGCCCCCTTCGCGTCGGTTCGCAGGAGGAGAAATGATGGCAGGTTTAGGCTGTCATGCAACCCTCAACATCGGGAACCATAAATTTCCGCAGACCTCATAGTGTTGGAAACCCGGACCTTGGATGTAATCCTAGGCATGGATTGGTTGACGAAGTTGAAGGAAACATAGATCGTGCTCAAGAAGTCTATTCTGCTCACCACCACGGAGCGAAGAGGATCAAGTATGTAGCCAGCACAGCCGGATGAAGAATCGGTGCATTCCCTCACGGGAGTTGTTAGGGAGGAAGTGCCAGTGGTGCAAGATTTTCCGATGTGTTTCCGGAGGAATTACCAGAATGCCACGGACAGGGACATTGAATTTCTGATTGAGCTATTGCGGCACAGCCCCAATATCCAAAAGACCTTATCGGATGCCACGAATGAGTTGAAAGAGATCAAGGATCAAATTAATGAGTTATTGGAGAATGGATATATTCGTCCAAGCTCATCACCTTGGGGAGCCCAGTTCTTTTGGTAGAGAAGAAGGATGGAAGCTTGAGGATGGTTGTGGATTATCGCGTTGAGCGAAGTAACCATCAAGAACAAGTACCCTCTGCCGATGATTAATGACTTGTTTGATCAGCTAGTAGGAGCCAAGGTATTCTCTAAGATCGATCTTGATCGAGGTATCATCGATTGAAGATTCGTGAAAGGATATACCCAAAACAGCATTCACTACGGTATGGTTTATATGAGTATACCGTCATGTCATTTGGATTGACTAATGCTCCTGCATACTTCATGAATTTGATGAACAAGGTGTTTATGGAATATCTGGACAAGTTTGTCGTGGTGTTCATCGATGATATATTGATTTTCTCCAAGAGCGAGGAAGAGCATAAGGAACATTTGCGTCTAGTTCGGAGAAACTTGAGAACATCAGTTGTATGCCAAGTTCAGCAAATGTGAATTTTGGCTGAAGGAAGTTGGATTCCTCGGACATGTTATTTCAGGAGAAGGAATAGCAGTTGATCCCGCCAAGGTTGAATCGATCACCGATTGGCGATCACCCACCTCGATCTAGGAGATCCGCAGTTTTCTCGGACTCGCGGGATATTATCGGAGGTTCATTGAGAACTTCTCGAAGATTGCCAAGCCCATGACTGAAGCTGTTGAAGAAGGAAGCCAAGTATGTTTGGACCGAGGAATGTGAAGCCAGTTTTCAGGAATTGAAGAAAGCGGTTGGTCACAGCCCAGTGTTGATTTTGCGGACATACACAAGGAATACCAGGTCTATTGTGGCGCTCTCGTCAAGGACTCGGAGGAGTACTCATGCAGGAAGGAAAAGTTGTAGCTTATGCCTCCGGACAGCCACGACCTCATGAGATGAATTATGCCACACATGATTTGGAGTTAGCAGCCGTAGTGCATGCACTCAAGACACAGAGACATTTCCTCGCCGGAAATCGTTGTGATGTTTACACAGATCACAAGAGCTTGAAGTATATTTTCACGCAGAAGGAATTGAACCTCAGCAGAGGAGATGGCTAGAGTTGATAAAGGACTATGACATGAGATTGCATTACCACCCGGTAAAGCTAATGTTGTAGCAGATGCTTTGAGCCGTAAGAGTTATGTGAATACTCTCACGGCGGGAGGATTACCCTGGGAGTTAGTCGATGACCTCGAGATCTCCGATGGAGATAGTTCAAGAGGATTTGTTGCAACTCTGGAAGTTCAGTCCACTTTGGCGAAAGGATTCGTGAAGCCCGGAAGTCGGACAAGGAAATTGATGAGATAAAGCAAAAGATGGAGGAAGGAAAAGCTAAAGGATTCCGTAAGGATGAACACGGAAATATATGGTTCGAGGATCGTATTATGTGCCCAATGATCCCGAACTCAGGAAGCTAATTCTTCAGAGGCTCATGATTCACCGTACTCGATTCACCCGGTAACACCAAGATGTACCGGATTTGAAGGAAAGTTTACGGTGGGCGGTATGAAGAAGGATATTGCGAGCACGTAGCGATATCGATGTTTGTCAACGTGTTAAGGCAGAACATCGAAGCCAGCAGGGTTACTTCAACCTTTGCCGATTCCCGAGTGGAAATGGGAGAAACTTGGTATGGATTTCATCACAGGATTACCCGGACCCGTTCAGGTTATGATTCTATCTGGGTAGTGGTTGATCGTTTGACCAAGGTAGCTCACTTCATTCCGTGAAGACTACCTATACCAGTGCTAAGTTGGCCAAGATATACATGACCAGGATCGTATGTGCGCATGGAGTTCCGAGGAAAATCGTGTCGATAGAGGAACGCAGTTTACCTCAAAGTTTTGGAAGCATTGCATGAAACTTTGGGTGCGAGGCTGGAATTGATACAGCTTTTCATCCATGACAGATGGACAGATCGAGAGAGTCAATCAGATTCGGAGGACATGTTGAGAGCTTGTGTACTAGACTATGGATCTAGCTGGGATGATAATTTGCCATACGCAGAGTTCTCATACAACAACAGTTATCAATACGGTTTGAAGATGGCCCTTTCAAGCTCTATACGGAAGGAGGTGCGAACACCATTCTTTGTGGGATAGTGTTGGAGATCGATCACTTTTCGGTTCCGATCTTATCAAGGATTCCAAGAGAAAGTCAAGCTGATTGAGACAGGCTCAAGATAGCACGATCGAGACGGAAGAGTTATGCCGACGATGAAGCGCAAGGAAGTGACTTACGAAGTGGGAGATCGAGCATACCTTCGTGTGTCTCCACCGTGGAATCAAGAGGTTTGGAGTCAAGGAAAGTTAGCACCCGATTCATTGGCCCTACAAAATCCTCGAGCGTCGTGGAGAGGTTGCTTAAGTTGGAATTGCGGAAGGATTGTCCGGAGTTCATGATGTCTTCCATGTTTCTCGGTGAAGAAGTGTCATGCCGACATGGCCGATGTTCCGTTGAGAGACACAGTGCCCCTAGAGGCCATACAGCTTGCGGTGATCGACTTACAAGGAGAAACCCGTCCGATTCTCGAGACTGCAAGCGAGTCACCCGCAGCAAGGTCATCAAATTTTGCAAGGTGTTGTGGAGTCACCACACCGAGGAAGAAGCCACACAGGGCGAAGAAGACCTTCTTGAGATCACCCGCACCTATTTGCTAGCCAACCCGAATCTCAAGGGCGAGATTCATCTTAAGGTGGGTAGGTTTGTAACATCCCAAATTTCCTATTTGGAATGTTTTACAATTATAGCTAAGCATCCTATGCATCCTGTTTGAATTTGAATGCCATTGGAAGTTTCAGAGAATTTTGAGTTTTGAATTTGAATTTCAAACTTTGGCAAGTGGGAAACATTTCAAAAACTAAGCCTGATAAATACTTGATCAAAAGTATGAGAGGAATAAACATGACACTCCAAAAATATCAGAGGAAAACATTGCCAAAAGTTTTGGATTCAAATCTGAATTTTATTTGAATTTGAAAAAAATGGATTTTTATAAAGTTTGGATTTTGCCTTTGGAAAAATGTTCAAATGAAAGGAATATTCCTGATCATTTTGGTATATATATACCCTATATAAAATATTTATAGTTATTGTTTTATTTCTGTTTTGTTTTAATAAAAACAAATTTAAAAAAAGAAAACCCCAGCGCCAGGCTAGGCCCCAGCCCAGCCAGCGCCACAAACCCCCAGCATGGCCAGCGCAGCCAGCCCACTGAGGCCAGCCGAGCCGGCCCAGCTCCCTCTCACCTCACCCCCGCGCCCGAACTCCCTCCGCATCGGCCGCCCGCTCGCCTCGCCTCTCTCTCTCTCACTGACAGCGGGACCCGCCCCCCTTCGTCTACCCCTCGCCCACGCCACGCCGTCGCCGCCGCAGATCGCCGGATCCCGAAGGATCCGGATTCGATCCGCCTGATCGCCCCGAAGCTAGGCCGAGGCCCTGCTATAAAGCCCTCGCCCACCCCATTCCCCCTAGCCTCGCGGACCCCTCCTCCTCTCGCTCGAGCTCACTGAGCCAAGCTCTCGCCCCGCCATTCTCGTCGCCGTCGCCGCCCTAGACCACCCCGACCCCCATCGACTCCACCAGAAGCCTCCCCGAGCTCCCCCGCACCCGCCCGGCTACTCCCCCGACCTCCCCGACGCCCGGAGCCCTCGCCGCACTCATCGCCGCCGCCGCTGCCGCCGTCGGACGCCGGTAAGTCACCGGAAGCCCTCTCCCCCGTCCGATCCCAAATGGACGGTGTAGATTAGACCCCGAAGGGGTATGTTTTTTTTTAGAAAACCGGCCCGGTTCGTTACGGTTTAGATTAGTTAGGGTTTATTTTATTAGACCGGCCCGTTTTAGTTTAACCCTAGGCCCGTTTAGGTTATTTGACGCACAGTGCGTAGTTTAGGCCCATTAGGCCTTTTTCTTTTATTTTTGTTTTTCTGTTTTAACAGAATAGTTTCTGTTTTGAAAAATTCATATCTTTTATTCTGTTTAATATTTTTAGGTGATTCTTTTTTTGTTGGTTTGCAAATTTTATGTAGTTTCTGTAGAATATATATTTAGCTATGTTAAAATTAATTAAAATTGCTTTAATTTAGTTTTAGTCAGAATAGTAAATCTGTTATAACTTGAGTTAGAAAAAATATTTTGGATGATTCTTTTTGTCCCAACTTTATTTTGGCATTGCCAAACCATAAAAATTAACTTGGGTATTTTAGGATTAATAGAAAAATAGTTTTAAGCAGAATCTTATTAATCCCAATTAATTAACTAGCTACTGTTTTCCTATTAATTTAATTAGTAAATAAATTTATTTTTAACATGTAATTAATTATTCTAGGATAGTTTCTGTCACTTTATAGGATGAACTTTTATTTATAATAAATAAAAGTTTTATTTTATTTTTCTTAATAGAATTGGTTTAGGCCTAAAAGGAGTTTTATAATAGCTTTTAAATTAATTCTTTTTGCTCCTAGTTGATTATTGAAATATTTTCTGTTAAGTTAACATAAAACCATGATAAGTTATGTTAGGGAAATTTTTATTATATAAAAACTATTTCTAGCTATTGTTTGAAGTAGGAAAAACCTTGAATTGGTTTTCTTTGAGTTTTTCCCTTGGATTTTGATTTGGTTGTTTTGGTGTGTTACTTTTGTTATGCTATTGTGTTATGTGATCCTATGCTATATGCTTATTGTGATTTGTTTGTCTCGGTAGAGTTTCCGGAGTGCGAAGCTTGCTACTACAAATCTTTAGCTTACGAGGATCATCAGCAAGGCAAGTTTTGATCATGTTATTTCTATACCTATGTTTTTGTGCATTAGAAATTGTCACCACCCCACCATGCATGCAGTAGTTGAAATTTTGAAGTTATTAATCTTGAGTAGTATCATGTGGTAGGATGAACCAATCCTCTTGTTACCATGACCCCGGGACGAAGTAGTTTACTTTGCTATGCTCGTAGACGGGTTTTGGTTGAGTGAAATTCATAAGCAAGATGTGAGAGTCAATGATGATGGCAACCCCATGAACTACAATGATCAAGATGGACTTGAAATTCACTCTTGGGTGGAGGAGCGGTTGTGGGCACCTGGAGAACCAGGTGGTGGCGGGATGCATGGAGAAGTGCCATGACATCTTGCGTAAAGCTTCACCCAGCCACGAAGAGAAGGATGGATGCCCCATGACCGGAACCTTACTGTGCAGCCGCAAGCCATTATGGGCTCTGGCTGGGTTGACCCTAGTAGTGACGCTGGCTGGGCGGTACTACGAGATGTAGAAGAACGGTAGGATTGGATGGGTACGGCAGTAGCGGAAGAACTCTTTGGAAGACCCTGTTTCATTCGTCCGTCTTCAAACACCATGAAGTGCGAAGACTTTAAAGGAGGAATGATTCTTGCGGGAAAAGTCATAAACCTCTGCAGAGTTAAAGATCTAATCGATTAGCCGTGTCCCGATTACGGACATTTGAGCCTCTGGAACTTGGAAGTATTCGGATATCTCAACACTAAAACTAATGAATTAAATTGAGGGGTTTATGACTTAATAATTTGGGAATGAGATATTGGTTGGCGGAACCATCTCAATAACTACCAACAATTGTATTAATTTGCAAGCAAGTCCCTTTGTAGTAGGGAAAAATTTGCTTTTCGCAAAATGATGAAACTTAGAGCTCCACAGCCAAATTGCATATAGTGATAGTAAGTTTATTATTGTTATTCTTCATGACTTGCCGCTTATTCAAAAAGCTGACCTACATGGCTGCAACGTCTTATGTTGCGAGGTAAATTCGATCGGGGAGTGAGGCTACGCTCCGCTTGGCGATTGCCCTTTGGAGTCGGATGGACTCGCTTTATCTTCGACGCTCGCAGTGTTATTAGTTTATTTCTCATGAGTTGGCCTTGAGCCGAATTTATTCCCTTGTAATAAAGACTCTATATGAGAAGCGTGTAATAATATTCAGGTGTGATTGAACTTTGATTACTTTATCGATGTCTTGTGAGTACCGGCATGATCTTGGGATGAATACAGACACGTAGATTTGACCGATTTTGGGTCAGGTCGCTACATCATATCACTTCTTGACCTCACGCACGGTATTCCACAGGTGTCGCCTTACCATGGCCCGGGACCGTTTGCGCCTTTTGGCTCACGTATATGATAGTGTCGCTAGCATCCATATGACGAAGAACCGGGCCGACATAGCTAGTCGTGAACCCAAAGCAGCACTAACCCATGGGGACAGGCATACATGAATCAACTCGAGCATGTCGGTCAAAGCAGCGTGTGAATCCGGGCTATAGCTGGGCTAACAGGACTCGGGAACCCGGCGATAGCAGAGCTAGGCAGGACTCGGATGTCACCGCGTGACATTTCCCGACGAGACGGAGAACACGAGAACGAAGTGAAGCACATGTCGGCCGGTCAAGCGTCTGATCAGTAGTGCTGGGCTAGCAGGACTCCGTGAACTGGCTGTAGCGGACTACTATGGCTCAAGGAAGCAATAGACTACATTTCCCCGTAAGAGAGGCTGCCAAGGATAAACAACTAGATTGTCGGATCCCACACATACCAAGCATTTCAAACATACACACAATATGCTCGATATGTGTAAATACAACATGGCATCACAACATAACTCTACGACTCAAGTATTTATTCATTAGGCTCCAAGGAGCGAGATATTACAAGCATGGGTCTCATGACCCAACATTCAGAGCATACAAGTCAAAGCACAAGCGGAAGCTTAACATGTCTGAGTACAGACAAATACAAATGAAAAACACTTAGAAGCCTGACTATCTACCAGATCCTACCGAGGGCACAAGATCATAGCTGAGGTAACAAGCTAAACATCGAAGTCCACGCGGAACTACTAGCGAGACTGAAGTCTCTCTGCAAAAACATAAATTAAGCAAACATGAGTACAAATGTACCCAGCAAGACTTACATCAGAACTAACTACATATGCATCGGTATCAACAAAGGGGGGGTGGAGTTTAACTGCAGCAAGCCAGCTTTGACTCGGTGGCTATCCTGAACTACTACTGCAAGTAACTCTTTTGAGGTGGCGCACACGAGTCCACATATTCACCATATCGATACACCACTATGGATCCGCTCCCGTCTCCCCACGAGAACGCCATCCATAGCACTCACGCTTATCTTGCGCATTTTAGAATATCCACATTCACTTGTCTATGAACTGTTATAGGCAACCCAGAAGTCCTTTACAGCGGACATGGCTATTGAATAGATGATGTTAACCTGCAGGGTGTACTTCTTCACACTGCGCTCGCCACTTACCGCCATGTACCGTCATGTATCTCGGCAACCTTCAAGCGGAAGCTTTGGCGAGGTGTCGGCCATGGCCTACCTAACACTCAAGTCCCTAGTCCAGGTTTACCGCCCATTCGGGTTCCATCCATGAGGAGTCCGCCGAGGTTTCCACTAACGACCCCGAGCGATGTGTGCAGGGTTCCCGAGACACCAAGCAGGCGAATCGGTACACCGGCCACGGTGTATCTACCGCATCATAGCCCACCCCTAGGGTCAGCGCTATGCACGGCCTCCAACACATATCCTACAAACACCAGAAACTAGTTGCAACTCCTGGACAGAGAACAAGGGTGGTTAAGAAGCCGAGAGAGTCAATTAAGGATCCCAATGTGTGGTAGTAACTGTTCATGGATCACAAACACAGAACTCAGTTCCTGAGGACGGTTTCAATGAGACAACCCACCATGTACTCCTACATGGCCTCTCACCGCTACCTTTACCAAATCGTGTTGACACACTTAGCTCACACACAGTAGGACATGTTCACACACCTCTGATTCATCCCTGATGAATCAGACCTGACTCAACTCTAAGCAGTAGCAGGCATGACAGACAAGCATGAATGAGTAGGCACAATTGGGCTCAAACAACTCCTACTCATGCTAGTCGGTGTCATCTATTTACTGTGGCAATGACAGGTCATGCAGAGGATAAAGGGGTTCAGCTACCGCAGCAAGTAACAGATGAATCGTTGTTGTCCTAATGCAGTAAAAGAGAGCAGGAGCGAGAGAGTGGGATTGTATCGGAATGAACAAGGGGGTTTTGCTTGCCTGGCACTTCTGAAGATAATATAGCTCTTCATCAGTGTCATCGATCTCATCGTCGAAACCACGTCTATCGAGAGGGGACAAATACCGGCAACAGAGAAATAAACACAATCAATGCAATGCAGAATATGATGCATGATCATGACATGGCAATATGTTGTGATTTAGTCTAATGCAACTTGCAACAAGTTAAATGGAGCTGGTTTGAACCCTAGGTCCAAATTAAACTCCATATGTGGATATTAAAATGCCATTTATATGATTTGTGCTAAAAAGCAGCTATAAGTTGTTCTATCATGCATGAAAATGGTATAGATGGATAGATTGGATTTTTCTGATCATTTTTCATATATAAATCTATGCATTTGGAGTTACAGATTAATTTCTATGATTTTTTGAAGTTTGCAACAATTTCTGGAATTTTCTATATAAAAATAAATCCAGAAATTAGTTATTCGTCGTCGAAGTGCGTCGGGGTGACGTTAGTGGTCAAAGGGGACATCCAGGTCAACCTGACCGATGGGTCTCAGCGTGTCGCCAGATTAATTAAACTAACTAAATTTAGTTAAAACTAATCTGAGTTAATTAGCGAGAGGGGCCCCACTTGTCATAGACTCGAAGTCAACTGGCCCACCAGTCAACTCAGTCAACGGGGTCAAACCCGCTGGCGTTTAGTCGCCGGCGAGGCCAGACGCGGTGGTGGAAGTGCACTTTCGTGCTCCGGCGACCAAAAGGGCGGCGGAGGGCATCTACGGGACGCGGGGAGCGAGTCGCGTCGTTTGGTGGCAGTGGTGAAGCTCGGGGTGACCGGGAACGGCGCCGACGACGGGTTTGGTGGCGGCCGGAGCTTGGGTGAGGTCGAACCCGAGGCTACGGGGCATGGCGAGGCGCGTGGGTTAGTGCGTTGAGCTCCTGGGAGTGTGGTGAGGTTAGTAGGCACGGTGGCGCGGCCGTTGGGTGGCGAGCCTCGTTGGTGACGAGCTCCGTGGCGGCGCGTGTGGTTGAGCTCGGTGTGCTCGTTGTGGTGCACGAGAAGGAGAGTGGAGAGGTTAGGGAGGTGGCCCAGCTCACGGTGGATGCGACGGGGCGGACGGCGTGGTCGGGGACGAACTGGTGCGGTGGCGATGGCGAAGGGGATCTCCGGTGGTGCTCGGTGAAGATGAGCTCGAAGAAGACGAAGAAGGGATCGCGAGCGCTCGGGGCTCGGGCTGCTCGACGGAGTCGACGATGGCGGAGTTGTTGGACACGGTGGCTCGCTACGGGGACGAAGGTGGACGCGGTTTCACGGTGGCGCGGGCGCAGCGGCGTCGGTCTTGGCGGAGGGAGAGCGAGAGAGGGAGGCAGGGGAGAATGCGAGATATCCACGGGGTCGGGGCAGCGACGTGGAGCCTGCCCAGGTGTCCAGGGGCTCGGGCGGCAAGCAGCTGACGCCGTGGCGAGCTCGTGCTCACCGGCGTCACCTCTGTGCCTGCCTGGCGAGGCCGAAGCAGCTGGCTGGCATGGGCCAGCACAGTGCTGGGCCGCCAGGTGGGCCGGTTGGTGGTGCCAGGTTAGATTCCTTTCTCTCTCTCTTTCTGTTTTCTATTTATTCTGTTTTGTTTTGATTTTGTAAAATAATAAACCATTTTATAAAATACTGGATATAATTAGGGGTGTTGTCTGAATTATTCCAGTGACCCATAACAACTTCCAACATTTTTGGAGCATCTAAAATATATATAGCATTTAAATAGCTCCAATTCAAATATGTTTGATTTAATTCAAAGCCCAAATATGTCCTGCAAAAATGTAAACCATTTTTGGTAGATGCTTCCACCTCAATCCAGAAATGTTGAACATTTTCAGGGGGCATTTTGAGTTCAATGAAAAGTTTTAAGATTGAACCTAGTTGAATTCATTTGGTGCTAGGGTTTGATCAATCCCCATTTCAAGTTTATTTAATCATAAACATGATGACATGATGAGCAAGCAAAGTCAAGCAAGGGCTGATCTGGGCTGTGACAGCTCACCCCCACTAAACAAGAATCTCGTCCCGAGATTCAAGACGTGAGGTAAGAAGACAGAGGGGGCACTAGCTAACATGATCTTGTCGATCCAATTTCCCTTCCCGAAGATGTTGGTTCATTGATCCAATTGATCTTGATGTCCTTGCTTTCGAGATCTTCATCCAACACGATGGCGACAGAAAGAAACTCTATAGGAAACGACCTCCTCGAAGATCGATCCCTCAAGATCAACTCGTGGAATGAGATGGTGAAACATCTCGAGTTGAGGCACAAAACACATCGAGAGGGATGGAAGAACAAACAACGAGGTTTGATTTGGTGGGCAACAATTCCACGCTTAGAGAGATGGTGGATGGTGTCAAGGTGGCGAGGAAATAATTGCCATGATTCAATAATGGGGCACCTTGGGGAAGGTGACTCGTAGAGTTATTCTTTGAAGTGGCAAAAAGAATTACTTTTGATACAGAGATCATTGAAAATCTTCATACCAGCCCAGGGCAATTTGCAATCGATTACTTGAAGGAGCTCGGAGGAATGGCATATTCCGACTAGAATGGATGATGTGGACTACCTTGTTGAAGACAAAGCAATGGATGATTTTTGCTTATCACCGAAGATGGATGGGACCCATGACAAGTCCACTTTTGAAGATGATCCTGGACAGCAACTGCTGAGAAGGACAGCCCATGGGAAATTGGCACGATGGGGTGCAATCTGGGAACAAAATGCAAATGTTGGGAATGTTCCAACCATCATATCTGCCTGAGATTCAGATCTGGTTAGAAACAGGATACTTCAGACTCACATGTCTGAAAGGAAAGTTTGCAACACAATCGACGAGATGACGTTGCGAGATTCTCGGGAAATGAACTACGATAGCAAGCTCCAAAACATGTGTTGGTTCTGCTACACACATGTGAACACGCTGTCCCGGACAAGCATGATCACATGGTAGTCTTATAATAAAACACTACCGAGTTCAGGTTGGGAACCATCATCAAGGATAACGAAGTCTTTACGCAAGTCCATGGATTAGATCCCAAGCATAGACTTCTCTTCCTTGAACAAATCGGTCAGTGGCTTGGTGTGCTAGGAAATACATATGGAATGGAGATGATCAGTCTATCAAACCACAGAATACTTTGCACATGCTTGGTCGACTTGGGATGATTCGGTAGGAGCAAAACAAACTTTCTCGAATTCACGGTGGCAACTTGCTTCAAATGCACATGAACTAGGAAAGTCACTTCTTTCATCAAACATATACCTCATGAATGGAACACGAAGGCAATGCTTAAAAAGTTTCCAACACTATTTAATGTTCAACATGAATCACGGACGAGATGAAATGCTGCTGATGGGCTCAATAGCAACTCATCAGAATTTTCCATATCACTGGACTTCCACCATCATGTGAACACGGTGATAGTATTGGTCAGACCAAAGATGTAATGGTATATGCTCGAGGGATCACCCACGAGTAAGACAACATTACGAACATCGTTGGTTATGATTTGACTTGGCGATAGCCCATACTCAAGTCAGATTTTTGACATGGCAATAGATCCAACAACTGACCACAAGGACCAATTGGTGAAGATATCATCTTTATTCAACACACACACACACACACACACAAAGATATCCCTTTGGAGGTGAACTAAGTTAGACAAGCTTTTATCTTCCAACTCTCCAAGTTGTTGTTTAGCTTAACCAACTAGCTCAGGGGTATCCAACACAGATTCTTGGAGAATGGCTGGTTTAGAGGAAAACCAACTTGATCACGAGCTCAACATAACAGTCAGGGGACAACCTGGTAGTACTCTCAAGAAGATATTCGGAAATCACGAACCACCGGTATGTTACTAAGCTCGAGAGCAATCTTGCTTTTGAGGGCAAGATGATATGATCAAATGAGCGAGGACTTAACAAGATCCTAACTCATCAATCGGAGTGTGCACCAGGAAAATGGACTAGGTAGCACGATCAATCTTAGGATGATGATTCAATACCAACACGCTAAGAATGAGAATATTGTCCATTTACTACCAAGCAACGAGGTTGCTAGGAGTATCGATTTCACACATCACAGTTCACTTGTCGGCATTCTGGTTACAACAACACGAGACCGAGGAATGAACAATGATAGAGAGAAGTATCACTACGTCAAGAATTCATGGGAGATGGTGCAATTCTCATGACAATCCTGACATAAAGAGGGCAATACTTCGGGGTGGAACAGAATCAAAAGCTGGATTGGCATTTTGACCTGCGGAATACAACTACTTTGACCCAATCCTGGATATGGATGAGGTACTGGAGTTTGTTTCTCCTAGCCATTCCAGAATAGAATGGCTTGACGGACCACAAGAATAATAGGCATCGATGAACGGATGCACGCATACTCTTGATTATCAATTGATAGATGGAGGCCAGAAAACAACTAAAGAGAACAACTCAAAGGAACATATAATTTTCTGAGTTGCGGATGCATAGATTAGTATGTCGAGCGAAGCTCAACATTTCTTCCGGATAACCCATGAGGAAAGGTAGAACTGGCAGATTCACAATTATGAATGGAGAACACCTCAAGAGTACTCTGATTGTGACCCTTCGGTTTAGCGAGGAACTTCTGCCATAAGCGGTTCATAGTATTTGGAAGAAGGAAATACCACGGACCTCGAGGACTAATGGAAAGGTTACTAATTTCCTAAAGGAATTAGCAGGCACTATCAACATGAGGTAAGTGGGGTGAATCTCGGGTTCAAAACCCAGTAGTACAATACCTACTATCTAAATGGCATCACGGAATGCTTTCAAGAATGATGGCCAGAATCTTCACACTGGGAACACAAAACATTGCTAGATTACTAGGTGACTCCCTAAAACACCTAGGGTCATAATAATAGCTCGAACATATATGCCGAGGCAGCGGAGTACCTCAACACACTAATTGTGTGATTAATCTGGCCCAAATGAACATTAGAAACGGAGAGAAGGGGTTTGCAAGTGCATCGGACTATATAGAAATCTGGGATGACTCGGACAGCATAACGGTTGTAAATGCTCAAAATGATTTGAGACATTCTGCAAAAATGGTGGCATGACCACTCAACATCACAATATCAAGGTTCTGAGACCAACTATGAACACATGAAAGTAGTAGAAACTGAACTGGGGCTTAAAACCAACAATCTTAAAAGTCTATGGATTAGTAACACGTCATCCTGATAGATAGATGAGAAGCCTAGTTCTTAAACCCCGTAGAAGAGAAGAGTATGACTCAGATCAGAAGGCCATGAGGTATAAGGAGTAAAAAAAGCCTTACGTTCCCTTCCCCAATCAATTCCCTTACATAGCTAAAGCATTTCTAGACACAACTTCGACTGGTTTGGCTTGGTAATCCTACAGGCAGTCAGGCTCTGATACCAACGTTGTCAAGACCCTGATTCCAAGTCACATCGATCTAGCCGGTAACACCCCATATCACTTTGCGGCCTCATGCACGGTATTCCCACGGGTGTCGCCTTACCATGGCCCGGGACTGTTTGCGCCTTTTGGCTCACGTATATGATAGTGTCGCTAACATCCATATGACAGAGAACCCGGGCCGACATAGCTAGTCGTGAACCCAAAGCGGCACTAACCCATGGGGACAGGCATACATGAATCAACTTCGAGCATGTCGGTCAGCAGTGTGTGAATCCGGACTGTAGCACTGGGCTAACAGGACTCCGGGAACCCGGGCTGTAGCAGGCTAGGCAGGACTCCGGATGTCACCGCATGACATTTCCCCGAAGGGACAGACACAGGAACGAAGTGAAACACATGCCGGCGAGTCAAGCGTCTGAGCGGTAGTCTTTGGGCTAGCAGGACTCCGTGAACGGGCTGTAGCGGACTACTATGGCTCAAGGAAGCACTAGACTACATTTCCCCATAAGAGAGGCTGCCAAGGATAAACAACTAGATTGTCGAAACCCACACATACCAAGCATTTCAAACATACACACAATATGCTCGATATTTGTAAATACAACATGGCATCACAACATAACTCTACGACTCAAGTATTTATTCATTAGGCTCCAAGGAGCGAGATATTACAAGCACGGGTCTCATGACCCAACATTCAGAGCATACAAGTCAAAGCACAAGGGGAAGCTTAACATGTCTGAGTACAGACATCTACAAATGAAAAAGATTAGAAGCCTGACTATCTACCAGATCCTGCCGAGGGCACAAGATCGTAGCTGAGGTAACAAGCTAAACATCGAAGTCCACGCGGAACTACTAGCGAGACTGAAGTCTCTCTGCAAAAACATAAATTAAGCAAACGTGAGTAAAAATGTACGCAACAAGACTTACATCAGAACTAACTACATATGCATCGGTATCAACAAAGGGGTGGTGGAGTTTAAGCTGCAGCAAGCCAGCTTTGACTCGGTGGCTATCTGAACTACTCGCAAGTAACTCTTTTGAGGTGGCACACACGAGTCCACATATTCACCATATCAATACACCACTATGGATCCGCTCCCGTCTCCCCACGAGAACGCCATCCATAGCGCTCACGCTTATCTTGCGCATTTTAGAGTATCCACTTTCACTTGTCTATGAACTCTTATAGGCAACCCAGAAGTCCTTTACCGCGGACATGGCTATTCGAATAGATGATGTTAACCCTGCAGGGGTGTACTTCTTCACACACGCTCTCGCCACTTACCGCCATGTACACGTCATGTATCTCGGCAACCTTCAAGCGAAGCTTTGGCGAGGTGTCGGCCACGGCCTACCTAAACACTCAAGTCCCTAGTCCAGGTTTATCGCCTATTCGGGTTCCATCCGCAGGGAGTCCGGCCGAGGTTTCCACTAACGGCCCTGAACGATGTGTGCAGGGTTCCCGAGACACCAAACGGGCGAATCGGTACACCGGGCCACGGTGTATCTACCGCATCATAGCCCACCCCTAGGGTCAGCGCTACGCACGACCTCCAACACATATCCTACAAACACCATAAACTAGTTGGAACTCCTGGACAGAGAACAAGGGTGGTCAAGAAGCCGAGAGAGTCAATTAAGGGTGGTAGTAACTGTTCATGGATCACAAACACAGAAGAGGACGGTTTCAATGAGACAACCCACCATGTACTCCTACATGGCCTCTCACCACTACCTTTACCAAATCGTGTTCACACACTTAACTCACACACAATAGGGCATGTTCACACACCTCCGATTCATCCCCGATGAATCAGACCTGACTCAACTCTAAGCAGTAGCAGGCATGACAAACAAGCATGAATGAGTAGGCACAACAAGGCTCAAACAACTCCTACTCATGCTAGTGGGTTTCATCTATTTACCGTGGCAATGACAGGTCATGCAGAGGATAAAGGGGTTCAGCTACCGCAACAAGTAACAGATGAATCGTTGTTGTCCTAATGCAGTAAAAGAGAGCAGGAGCGAGAGAGTGGGATTGTATCGGAATGAACAAGGGGGTTTTGCTTGCCTGGCACTTCTGAAGATAATATAGCTCTTCATCAGTGTCATCGATCTCATCGTCGAAACAACTTCTATCAAGAGGGGACAAATACCGGCAACAGAGAAATAAACACAATCAATGCAATGCACAATATGATGCATGATCATGACATGGAAATATGTTGTGATTTAGTCTAATGCAACTAGCAACAAGTTAAATGGAGCTGGTTTGAACCCTAGGTCCAAATTAAACTCCATATGTGGATATTAAAATGCCATTTATATGATTTGTGCTAAACAGAAGCTATAAGTTGTTCTAACATGCATGAAAATGGTACAGATGGATAGATTGGATTTTTCTGATCATTTTTCATATATAAATCTATGCATTTGGAGTTACAGATTAATTTCTATGATTTTTTGAAGTTTGCAACAATTTCTGGAATTTTCTATATAAAAATAAATCCAGAAATTAGTTATTGCGTGAGAAGTGCGTCAGGGTGACGTTAGTGGTCAAAGGGGACGTCCAGGTCAACCTGACCAGTGGGTCCCGCGTGTCAGCAGTTAATTAAACTAACTAAATTTAGTTAAAACTAATCTGAGTTAATTAGCAGAGGGGGCCCCACTTGTCATAGACTCAGGGGAGTCAACCTGGGCCCACCCAGTCAACTCAGTCAACGGGGTCAAACCCGCTGGCGTTTAGTCGCCGGCGAGGCCAGACGCGGTGGTGGAAGTGCACTTCGTGCTCGCGACCAAAAGGGCGGCGGAGGGCATCTACGGGACGCGGGGAGCGAGCCGCGTCGTTTGGTGGCAGTGGTGAAGCTCGGTGCCGATGTCAAAATCGGCGCATCTCGGGTAGGGGGTCCCGAACTGTGAGTCTAGGCGGATGGTAACAGGAGACAAGGGACACGATGTTTTTACCCAGGTTCGGGCCCTCTCGATGGAGGTAATACCCTACTCCTGCTTGATTAATATTGATGATATGGGTAGTACAAGAGTAGATCTACCACGAGATCGGAGAGGCTAAACCCTAGAAGCTAGCCTATGGTATGATTGTTGTTCGTCCTACGGACTAAAACCCTCTGGTTTATATAGACACCGGATAGGGTTAGGGTTACACAGAGTCGGTTACAATGGTAGGAGATCTAATATCCGTATCGCCAAGCTTGCCTTCCACGCCAAGGAAAGTCCTATCCAGACAAGGGACGAAGTCTCCAATCTTGTATCTTCATAGTCCAGGAGTCCGGCCAAAGATGATAGTTCGGCTATCCGGACACCCCCTAGTCCAGGACTCCCTCAGTAGCCCCCGAACCAGGCTTCAATGATGATAAGTCCGGCGTGTTGATTGTCTTCGGCATTGCAAGGCGGGTTCTTCTCCAAATTCCATATACTTGTCGAATAGTGTCCGGCTTCTGATAAATGTTGCGGTCCTTGGCTTCCACGCCCAATAATGGCCATCTTCCACGTGTTTGAATGAATGTGAAAAGCCAGGGTATTTTTATACTTATCCCCCTAGCTGCGCAAATGAGCCGCCTATAAAAGGGACGAGGATCTAGATCTGAGTCACACCATCCCCCCTCCGTGAGCTTTTATCGGAGCGCCTTTGACAAAAATCCATTCCACCATGGACAGTCGACGCGGCTCCTCCTCTCGCGCTCCCAACCCTCAGCCTGGAAATTGGGAGAGATGCTCAGTCCCGCATAGCGAGCTAATGACACTCCAAACCAAGGGATTTCTTCTCCCGGCCTTCATGGTTCCGGTTCGAGCCGGACTTGCCACCTACAAGGGCAGAAAGCAAGCGGAGAATGTCCCCGATCCCTCTAAAGGAGAGCGGGTATGCTTTATCTCTTATCTAGTAAGAGGACTCGGATTTCCAATTCATTCATTTCTCCGGGGCTCTTGGAGTTCTCTGACCTCAGTTGCACCACCTTACGCCTGCCTCCATTTTGCACATCGCGGGCTTCGTGGCCTTTGCGAACTGTTCTTGGCGTCGAGGCTCATTTTGCGCTGTGGAAGAGATTATTCTGCCTTGTACCCCGTTCTCATGAGGGGTCAATATATCAAGTGGGCGGAGCGAACTATGGCGCATCGCCGGGACTGGATATCTATCAGGAACCCGAAGAAGGCGTCCCAAGACCGGCCTTGAATGGTTTTATATAGAAGGCGCCCCACTGCGGATCTGTTGAATCGGTCTCCGGAGTCCAGCAATGCTCCTCTAAAGAAGCGCTGAGTTGGCGCCACGGAGCTCGGAGGAAGGCAGCAGGGGCGTCCTTTACGATGAGCCGAATAAGATTGTTAGCTCATGCGGATTGACCATGATCGGCGTCATGGCCACATGCATTATGCGGGGGGTGCAGCCGCTCCAGTATAGGGGCCACCCCATGTGGGATTTCAACGGGGAGGACGATGCCACCCGTCATGGCCGTAAGGGGCCGGGATCGGTCACCGATCTGGTGAAGATTTTATCTGCAATGTACAAGGGAGAAGAGGAGGATTTTCTCCGCGTCAGTCCATTGAGCGGATTTTCTATGAACAATCCTCGAAGCTGGGTAAGTGGACATCTCTTTTTGTACACACGATCCGTATTCCCATGGTTAGGTATCTCATTCTGTGATTTTGACGCAGGAACTGCGCCAAGCCGTGAAAGACATAAACAGCCCGCCTCCACAACCCGAGGATCCGGAACGGCTCCTTGATCCAGCCTCCCATGAGGATCCGGACATATTGGTGGAGCTGATTGATGGGGTATATCACCAACTGAGCATCGATGATGCCTTGGTTGCCATTACGGCCGATTACCCCGGAATACTTCCAGCCTCGCAGGTAACTGAGGCCGATTGCTAGGGTTTCGATGACCAGGGAGAAAATACGCTAAGCCTGGCTCTCGATTTGATGTTACCTGCCCTAAGCCGCCGCCGAGTCGTCCCCTTATATACACGGGTTGACGCCCTGCGGCCTACAGAGTCCCGGCCGGCTCATACAACGTGTCCGGCTCGGTGACATCTTTACATGCCTTACTTTACAAGTCTTATTCATACATGGCGGTTTACACTTACGGGCCTTAAGCCGCCTATGGGCTTGGGCCTGCTACAAGCCTTATCATAAACCGTCACCTTGTAAACTCTTTTGGCTTCCTTTAAGTAACCCACCATTGTGATTGACCCGGCCCCTCTTGGGCGGGTCATACCTGATAGTCATATCCCCAACATTAGGCCCCAGGTTGATTTGAACTTTGTTCATGTCAGTCTTCAATACTTAGACGAAATCCATCTTCCACTGCTTGTAAAAGCTCTAGAACCCGCCATGAAGTCACCTTCAGAAAATTTGGAAACCCGCCACGACGTCATCTTTAACGGATCCTTATCTTAAATGTCTTCCGAAAAATCGAGGTGTCCATTTAGTTGGATAATCATTATTTTGGCCTTCCTCGATTTCGCGCCTGCCTGTTCACCTATCTCCTTATAAATAGGCACGGCCGGTCTTCCTCATTCTTCTTGTTCCTTCTCTCGTAATCCCTCTGTCACTCGAGCTCCGCCGCCACCGCAGCGCTCACCGTCGTCCTCAACCTTGGCCGTTGCATCACCCTGAGCTTGTCCAGAGAATGGTGGCGACCCTCCGCAGTAGATTTGCGTCCGTCAGTTTTTGCCTTTCCGCACCTTAGATCCGCATTAGGGTTTGCAAGTTCGTCGGTGTTCTTCGCTGTTCATCATGGATTCTTTGTAGTTTCTCCACCGCATCCTCTTTTGATCCAAAAGAAGTATGGAACTCCTGCGGTAGCTGTTTCGCATCCATTTCGGATGCTAGTAAATCCCCTTTTCTTGCACAAAGGCCTCCTTAGAACTGATGAACTCCTCTGTACTGGTTTTTTAGGTCTAGATTTATTTTCCTTTTTTGAACAATCTTGATCCAAAATAGTAGCAACAGCTCGTGAAACTTGTTTATCTCAGTACTCAGCCAATTCTTTATCGCTGACAACCTTTGAATATCTTTAGTCATGGCGGTTAATCATGCCGTCTCATTTTTCCTTCATATATCATTAGCCCTTACTTAAGCCGCCATTACTCATCTGTACTATAATCATTAACCTGTAATTCCACCAATTAATTTGAACTGGCAAATTACCTTCTTTTCAGCTTGTCCTTTTTCATTATGCCATCAAAGCCGCCAACAGTCTGCAACTGGGTCCCTTCCACAGTCACTGATGACACTCTGAGGGATTTTGTCACCATCGGATATTTACCAGAGAAGAACATTATGTCCTATCGCGCCCCTGACCCGGCCGAAGAACGACCTCAGCCCAAAGATGGCGAAATCATCATCTTTAGTGACCATATGAACCGGGGTTTTTCACCACCCGGCTCAAAATTCTTCAGAGATGTTTTGCATTTTTTCAAGCTTCATCCACAAGATCTTGGACCCAACTCCATATCCAACATCTGCAATTTTCAAGTTCTCTGCGAGGTTTATCATCAAGAAGAACCTACTGTTGAACTCTTCAGAGAGTATTTCTATTTGAATCGCCAGAATGAATACACCAACGGCCCCGGCTTGGAACTTGGTGGAATTTCGATTCAGCGCCGACAGGGTGCTGTCTTTCCCTTAGTAGTCTTACCAAGCCATCCCAAGGATTGGAACCAAACTTGGTTTTATTGCAAAGACACATCGCCTGCTGATGAAAAACCAATGTCGGGTTATCGCGTGGAGCGTCTTGACTCTAAGTTTGTACTCCCTGACAAGCTTACTGTCGCTGAACGTAAGAAGCTCATCCCAACCATCAAAAGGATTCAAGCCTTGTTGGGAAATGGCTTAACAGGAGTTGACTTGATCCGTTGTTGGATCGCATGGCGGGTCATCCCTCTGAGTCGTCGCTCTGCTTGATGTATAACTATGCCGGAGGACCAGATGACCCTCTGCGTCATAGTTCTCTACAACTGACTGAAGAGGCCATTGTTGAAATGTCAACCACCCTCGTAAACAGCAAATACGAGGACTGCAGTAAAGTTGGATTGAATCCTTTCTGGAAACTTAACCTGGCACCAGAGGTAAATCCCCTTGACCCCCTTTTTCCTTCAGTAGTTAAGTACTTGCATGACTTTTAACCTGTTATTTGCCTACAGGCCAAATCTGACTTTTGGAAGGCCAAATATGATCATGAAGCTGCCAAGAAGGCTAGAGCCGCCGCCACAGCCGCCAAGAAGACAACCCGGAAATCCAAGAAGAAAAGAACTGCTTCTGATATGTTCAAGCTGGATAATGTTTCTGAGTCGGAGGTAGCCCTTGACTCTCTTGGCCTGCTTTTTAACAACCTTACTGACACTGACTATTGCCAGGATGACACGGGGGCCAGCCAGGCAGTAGAAGAAGAGGTAACTATTTCCTCCGACTCATAACCTTTGCCAAGACAGAACCTCGACTGATAACCCGGAAAGTAAGGTTTTCACACCCTTTGGCTTATTTGGATCCTCATTTTCTTTTGAAAAAACAGCAACATGAGAGCCGTCGTCAGGCCCGGACCAATGACGATAATGAACTGCCCTCCGGCTTACCGGAAACTCCTCGGAAATGCCAGAATGAGGTTTCTTTCACCTTTGACTTTTGCTTTTGTCAATGAATATACTTCATTGCTCTTTTAAATTGTGATTTCACTTTTTCAGGAGGTCTCTCGTTCTTATGATGATTCCTCACAAACTCAATTTCCGGCTTTCAAGACTACCCCTGGGTAAAGAAAATTACCTTTCTTCTGCATCTTTAACTCTGTATCATTATACTGACTCGTGAAATTCTTCTTAGCAGTCAAGCAAAGCCCAAGAAGGCCAGGGTGGCTAAGCCGGCGGAAGACCCGAAAGACCCTGCTCCTAAACCGGCAATACCAACTCCTTCTCCTGAACAATCTGAAGCACCAGAAGACCCTGCCGTCAATGTTCGAATAGATCCTCCTGAACCGTCTGTTGACGAAACTAATCTCAACCTGTCCACTATTGAACCGTCAAGCTCAACTAACCCGCCGACGACTTATGACTGTGACGTTTTAATCACTCGTAGTAGATTTGAACCGGGCAATCCAACTGTACTGGCCAGGCACTCTGCCAAGCAAGAGGCTTTGGAAAGGCAGAAAGTGCGGTTTGACGTCTCTCACTATGCTCACCTGAGTATTAGTGACGTGCTATCTGGATACCTCAGTCATGTGCATTCCAGCCATGACTCTGAAATTGAGATGGTCAAACAGCTGCAACTGAAATATGAGGTATGCTCTCCGGCTTTCATTAGTTTACATATGCTCTGCCAGCCCCCAAGTCTCCGGATTATTATGAACCTGAATGATCTGTAGACTTGTGATATAGGTTGATGTTGTGTCTTAGATTTTCCCTAAGTCCAGTGGATTAGCATAAATTTCACCTGTAGTCCCCATGGGCCGGCTTAATTCATCATGAATGAGCCGGTACTTGACTTCATAACTGTCTTGAATCAGTCCAAACAAATATTGTTATCCGGCTCAAGATGAAAAACTTTCTTAATATCATGCATTAGCCCCCAAGTGCCAAGCGTTGTTACTTGTAAAACACTTGGGACTTTAATCATAGAAGAGTCATTTTTGCATTTAAAAATTGCTTCGGCAGACATTAGCCCCCAAGTGCCGAGTGGTGTTGCATTGCAAAGCACTTGGGACTTCAATCATTATGACCTTTACTGGAATAAATTTTTGACACACATGTGCATGTCTGTAGACTGCCATAACTGAATTGGGTTCTCAACTGACTGATGCAAAGACCCGGTTGGCGACTCAAGAGACTGAGATAAAAAATGCTGACTCCAAACTCCAGTTGAGCCTATCTGAAGCAGCGAAACTGAAGACTAGTTTTGATGTGGAGAAAAAATCCTGGGCCGATGAAAAACCTTACTGATACAGCGTGCTGAGACAGGTGAGGCAGCTCTCAAGGAGGTTACCACGGAGCTCAACGGTTTAAAAAACCATGTGTCTCAGATGGTCTCTGCAATCTTTGGTGAGTCTTTGTATTATTTACTTAAACTCTATTTTTGCCATAAATATAAGCCGCCTGTTTAACCTCTTAAAATACTCATAGGTCCACGGAGCAGCAATCTGAGCCAAAACAGCTTGACAAAACTCAAGGTGGTTTACACCCTGGTGGAGCAACTGTACACTGGAGCTCAACGGGTGCTTGCCATTATTTCCCCAGCCAACCAAGGACCAAACCTCTTGAGTGATGTTTTGAAGAAGTTACCTATCTTACCCGCCAGATTCCAAGAGGTCAAGCGATCTTGTGCAAGAGACGGAGCCCTAACTGCTCTAAGCCGCTCCAAAGCCTGGGTGCTGGAGCTAGACCCAGCGGATGTAGCCAAGGGGTATCCCAGCTTTAAGGAAGACGGGACTCGGTTTGATAAAGAAGATTTTGCTGCTTGTGTGACGGGAGTTCGTCCTCATGCTACCATCCTTGGCGACGAGACCAATATTGATAAGTATCAGCCGGGTTTTGACGTTGAGAATAAAAGGATGGCGACTCCTTCGTATAAAGTGACAGATCTCATCCCGCCGGTTCGCAAACACACCTTTGCCCCAAAAATTGACCCGTCTGGTCTAATTGATGATGAAGCTGAGTTCGTTGCTCTTCATGGCTTTGATTGGTCCAAGCCAAGTTTCCAACTAGTGGAGGAAGATGAACCGGCGAGGGAGGGGTTGTAACCATCCAAATAATCCAGCTAAGACTTAATGAACCGGCCTTAGCTTAACATCTGCTTAGGAGAAAAAACAGTTTTAACCTTTTGGGCTCCCAACGCGTTGTAATAGGCTAGCTTTAAACTGCATGTTCTGCCTATGCCGTCGTGCATATCATACTTCGTATGACTGTTTTTATTTGTCATGTTAATATATGCTTTATATCCTTTATCATATCTGTAGCGTTTAAACCTGTTCCTGTATGTAAAAGATGAGAAACTGTCTTGGCGGTTTGTCGCTGGACGGGTCAAAACACCCAATACATAGCTATAAAATTACCATAGCAGAATAATCAGGCTAGATGTAAAGATAAATAAGGCTGGAAAGCCTTTGATTAAAGAAAAAACACAGATAAGTCTGTTTATGAACGACAATGTCATACATGTGCTCTTTGATTCTGGACTGCCAGCTTATGTGACCCGGACAGTAAGGGTGACAACCCAATCTTTTTAGAAGTCAATACTTCCATATGCCTGATGACTGTTATACATTGGCAACTTACTGTCAAAGAACCAAGCCGGTTCAAATTGAAACCATACTTACAGTTAGATTCTAGACAACAAAAACCAGTAAAACAAAAAGCATCTTTCAAACCATGTAAATCAAGCATCAAGAAAAATTTGGAGGCTTCTGATTCGAATATGAACTGTACACCGGACCAAAGGGGTTAAGCTAGGATTCGAATACGATCATGTAGCCCCCAGTGGCTTTGGCGTTGTGCTGATCAAGAGGGTACCGACAGCTATGTTCTCTTTGGTTCGAATACGACCTATGTTTGAACAAGAAGCCCCCAAATGATCTTGAGAGGTTTTTAACGACCCTGATTCGAATATGATCCAAGTTAGACTCAAAAGGGTTAAGCTATGATTCAGATACGATCAAGAAGCCCCTAGTGAGTTTGGCTTTGCGCCGATCAAGAGGGTAACGACAGCTATGTTCTCTTTGGTTCGAATACGACCTATGTTTGAACAGGAAGCCCCCTAGTGACTGAGGGAGTCCCGAATTAGGGGGTGTCCGGATAGCCAAACTATAACCTTTGGCCGGACTCCTGGACTATGAAGATACAAGATTGAAGACTTCGTCCCGTGTCCGGATGGGACTTTCCTTGGCGTGGAAGGCAAGCTTGGTGATACGGATATGTAGATATCCTTCTATTGTAACCGACTCTGTGTAACCCTAGCCCTCTCCGGGTCTATATAAACCGGAGGGTTTTAGTCCGTAGGATGAACAAAAATCATACCATAGGCTAGCTTCTAGGGTTTAGCCTCTCTGATCTCATGGTAGATCTACTCTTGTACTACCCATATCATCAATATCAATCAAGCAGGAGTAGGGTTTTACCTCCATCAAGAGGGCCCGAACCTGGGTAAAAACATCGTGTCCCTTGTCTCCTGTTACCATCCGCCTAGACGCACAGTTCGGGACCCCCTACCCGAGATCCGCCGGTTTTGACACCGACATTGGTGCTTTCATTGAGAGTTCCGCTGTGCTGTCGCTATCAGGAAGGATGCCTCATCCCGTCTTTAAAGACGGCACTCTTGCTAAAGGAGCTTTGGCTATCGGCCAAACTCTCCGGCTAGGTGGTTTTCTTATGACCGCCTGTTCGGCCGCCGCGCCGACGATGACTTCTCGGGTCATCAAAAGCAATCTTCACGTCAACTCGGAACTCGCCGAGCAGTTAGATCCGATGGAGCTCTCTTCTTTAAATGAGCTCTTGGATCGCATCGCCGCCCTAGGAGTCGCTACAGACTACGATCAGATTGGGCCTAAACCCGATCTGAGAGAGATTAACTCTCCCCAGGTCACCCATCACGTTGATGTGGTGGAGGAACAATGCGGCGCCCCCTCATCTATCTTAAGGACTAACTATGTCCGGATTCCCAATCCCTCCAAGCCGGATACCCGCGGAGGGGAGGACGTCACTCAAGACCTGAACTTAGAGTCAGGCAACGGGCTAGATTCAGTGGACAACATCCAAGAATCCAAGCTTCCAAGTTCGGAAACTTCTTGGACCTTGAGCCTCAGATTGGGTGAGGTTTCGTATCTAATTCCACCCACCCACCCGAACATAGGCGATCTATCCAATATTAGGCAAGATCCCGAAGAAACGGTACATCATTACTGGGCCAGATTCCTCCTGGTTATGAACAGGATAAAGGACTGCCGCGAGGAAGCATAATTTCATTCTTCGCAATAATTGCACGGACAAGGAATCCTCAACTCCATAGGTCGCCGTGAAATTACACGCTTTGCTGACTTGGCGTCCATAATACGAAAATCTTGTGCGATGGAAAGCGCTGGAAAACCAGTAAGATTTTGGGACAATCCGCCCCGAATACAAACCAGTCCGAAATAAAAGGGTGCATTATCGCCAACCACCCGGGTTAAACACCAAAAAAAACCCTACGGGGCATGGAACCATACTGGAGGGATGGCTCAACGGACCCTGTAAAATTCACGGTACAGAGAGTGCCACACCAACTCATAGCCTTAGAGCATGTTGGATACTCCGGCAGGTGGCCAGAAGTGGCGAAGAGCTTCTAACCCCAAAGCATCCACGAGCACCAGCCCGGGGATACCGAGACGGTATTAACAGTCTTGAGACTTTCGCATCAAACAATATGCAAAAACGAACACTCCGCAGCCTTGCCGAAGTCTACCAAGTAGCAACAATAAATCCATGGAGTGACACGGCTATTACCTTCAATGCCAATGATGAACCTAAACTCCGAACAGCCCGAGCACCAGCAGCATTGGTGCTCGGTCCAATAGTGGATGGCTTTCGCCTTACCAAGGTACTCATGGACGGTGGCAGCAGATTGAACCTCATCTATGAGGAAACCCTTCGAAAAATGGAAATAGACTGGAGCCGCATTGAGCGAAGCAGCACAACCTTTAGAGGAATAATACCCAGTCGGGAAGCATGCTGCACAGGAAAAATCACACTAGATGTGGTGCTCGGCACGCCGGATAATTACAGGTCTGAGGAGGTCACGTTCCAAGTGGCCCCGTTCAGCAGCGGATATCACGCTCTATTAGGGCGAGAGGCATTCACAATTTTTCAAGCTATACCCCATTACAGGTACATGAAGCTCAAAATGCCTGGGCCCAACGGAATCATTACTCTTGCTAATGACCCAGACATAGCACTCCGCGTCGAAAACAAGACAGCCGCACTAGCCCCTGAGGCACTATCCGAAGCCCTAGCGGCCGAGGAACTGACTGCGCTGCGCTCCACGGTGAACAGGGACGATGTGATACTCGATAAAAGATCCAAGTCCACCTCGTTTAAACAAGCGGACGAAATAGTCAAGTTCCAAGTCCACCCAACGGACCCTAGAAAAACGGCCTCCATCGGGGCACAATTAAACCCTGATGTAGACGCCGCACTACGAGAATTCCTACGCGAAAATTGGGACATTTTTGCCTGGCACCCTTCAGACATGCCAGGAATCCCGCGCCGGCTGGCCGAGCACAGCCTAAATATCCTAAAAGTATTCAACCCAGTCAAACAGGCTCTTCGGCGTTTCTCCGAACCTAAGAGACAGGCCATGGGGGAGGAGCTAGCCAAACTATTGGAGGCCGGTTTATCAGAGATATAAAACACCCGGACTGGCTAGCAAACCTGGTGATGGTACCAAAGAAGGACAAATCCTGGCGCCTATGCGTCGATTTGAAGGACCTCAACAAGGCTTGCCCGAAGGATCCCTTCCCCCTCCCCCGCATCAATCAAATTATCGACGCTACCGCAGGACACGATTCATTGTGTTTCCTCGACGCATACTCCGGCTACCATCAAATTAAGATGGCAGAGCCTGATCAAGCCGCAACGGCATTTATCACCCCATACGGCCCATTCTGCTTCAACACAATGCCCTTTGGGCTCAAAAACACCGGCGCAACATATCAGCGCATGATTCAGACATGTCTAGCAAACCAGATCGGCAAAACAGTGGAGGCATACGTAGATGATGTGGTCGTCAAAACCAAGCACGTCGAAACTCTAGTAGACGACCTGAGGCTCACATTCGATAATCTCCGAACATATGACATCAAGCTTAACCCAAAAAATGCGATTTCGGCGTACCAGCCGGAAAGCTCTTGGGCTTCATTGTATCTGGTAGAGGAATTGAAGCAAACCTAGCCAAGATCCGAGCTCTGTCACAATTGGATATCCCAAAGGACCTCAAACAAATACAAAAATTGACTGGATGTGTGGCGGCTCTAAGCCGCTTTATCTCCCGTTTGGGAGAAAAGGCATTACCCCTTTATCGCCTCCTCCGGCGCACCGAACACTTCGAGTGGACGGATGCCGCCACGGCCGGACTCAAAGAAATAAAAGCCATATTGGCAACAAACCCGGTCCTGGCCGCGCCCAACATGGGCGAACCAATGCTATTATACATCGCGGCAACTCATCAAGTTGTAAGCGCGGTGCTCGTTGTCGAACGAGAAATGGACGGACACAAGTTCCCCCTTCAAAAACCAGTTTACTACATGTCCACTGTCCTCACTCCATGCAAGTCACGGTATCCGCACTATCAAAAGATAGCGTACGCGGTGTTTATGGCATCCCGTAAGCTGCGACACTACTTTCAAGAGTGTTCAATAACAGTAGCCTCCGAAGTACCTCTTAACGACATTATAAACAACCGCGACGCGACAAGCCGGATTGCCAAATGGGCCATTGAGCTCCTCCCGTTTGACATAACCTATAAGCCACGGCGAGCCATTAAGTCGCAAGTTTTGGCCGACTTCGTCGCCGAATGGACTGAAGCCGAACTCCCTAAAGAGTACGGCACATATTCCAATTGGATCATGCACTTCGATGGCTCCAAAATGTTGGCTGGTCTGGGGGCTGGCGTCGTTACAGCGTCCCCAACAGGAGATCTGATTCAATCGTACTCGAGATAATGTATACGGACTCCAACAACGCAGCCGAATACGAGGCCCTTCTACATGGTCTCCGGATGGCAGTATCCATGGGCATTCAACGCCTAGAGGTGCGCGGGGATTCAAACCTCGCGATATCCCAAATAAATGGAGACTTTGATGCCAAGGATCTGAAAATGGTAGCTTATCGCAACGCCGTCCTAAAAATGTCAGCTCGGTTCGAAGGGCTCGAATTTCACCATATAGCTCGGGAAAACAATCAGGCAGCAGACGTCTTGGCACGCATTGGCGCGAAGCGCGATGCCGTCCCCCCCCCCCCCAATATCTTCTTAGAGCGGCTATTCAAGCCATCCATATTATGGGAAGGGGAGTCCGGAAATAACAGCCCGGATCCAACCACGCTGCCTGACACCGAAAATTCTGACACAATTGGAGGATCTGCCAACGAAGTAACATCTTCAGCCCACGTAATAATGGCAGTCATTGCCCCGTGGGCGGAACCATTCCTAGCCTACCTAACCAGGCAGGAACTCCCCGAGGACCAAAACGAGGCACGCAGCATAGTGCGGCGATCTAAAGCCTATAAAGTCCATGAGGGAGAGCTTTATAAGAAAAGCACCACCGGAGTCCTTCAAAGGTGTATCTCCAAAGAGGAAGGGCGGAATCTTCTGGCTGAAATTCATGCGGACTAGGCGGGCACCACGCCATGCCCGGCCCTTGTAAGCAAGGCATTCCGTACAGGATTTTATTGGCCGACGGCCCGGCAGATGCTCGGGACTTAGTCCAACGATCGTCGGTTGCCGCTCTTTGCTAATCAAAGCCACATGCCACCCACCGCCCTCCAAACTATACCCATCACCTGGCCCTTCGCGATGCTGGGGCTTGACATGGTTGGACCCCTTAAAGGAGGAACCCACAAAAAAATACCTACTGGTCATGGTGGATAAATTCACCAAATGGATAGAGGCCAAGCTCTGTTAAGGCGGCGAATCCGGACCGGTGATAGACTTCATATCGGGTCGTACACCGTTCTGGCGTCCCTCACAGCATCATCACCGATAACGCACGAACTTCACGGCCGGCGAGGTCAAACTCGTGCAAAACATGGGCATCAAGCTCGACTATGCTTCATCTATCACCCTCAAACTAACGGTCAAGTCGAGTGAGCAAATGGTCTAATAATGAGCGGCATCAAACCCAGATTAGTGCGGTCCCTCAAGGAATCTAACACGCACTGGGTAGAGGAGCTCGACTCCGTACTCTGGGGGCTGCGGACCATGCCAAATCGCACCACCGGATTCACACCATTCTTTATGGTATACGGCGCGGAGGCAGTTCTTCCCTGCGACATAATTCATGACTCACCTCGCGTGCGCATGTACGAAGAAAGAGAAGCCGAGCTCGATCGGCAGGACAGTTTGGACGCCTTGGAGGAGGAGCGTGACGTGGCAAAATCCCGTTCTGCATTCTATCAATAGCAAGCTCAAAGATATCAAAGCAGAGAAGTACGGGCCAAAACTTACAATGTTGGCGAGTTAGTTCTACGCCTGCCGGACAAGAAAAAGGACAAACTCAAGCCCAAATGGGAAGGTCCCTTTATTATAGACCAAGTCCTAACCGGTGGAGCGTACCGTCTGCGGGATGCATCGGATAACCGACTCGAGCCGAACCCATGGAATGCAGCCCGTCTCCGAAGATTCTACGCCTAGCGCCAGATTCCGAGTTCGTCTCCTTCCTCTATCTGTTTTTTACACATTAGTTGTCTTATATTTCTCTCCTTCTCCCCCTTTTTTCTCTTACAGCCTTTAAAGGCTCGTTCGCGCATTGTTCGCACACATTATACCTGGGGGCTTCTTTAACAGAAGCTTATTTGTATGGGCTTCATGCCTAACTCATGTGTCACGCTTCCGCATGTACCTTTTATTCACCATTATATGCATCGATATGACTTAAGTTTTGGCCAAGCTGGGTTGCCTGGCTCCTGTGCTTACCCCTACGTTCCCGATTGTTCGGCTAGGTGGTAAAGGGAGCACCTCTGCGATTGCTACTGCCGGGTCAGCCGGATGTGTACCTCAGACTGGGTGAAGCCGAAAGCTAGCATTCTTAAGGGAATATTCGGTCGGTGAACTAAAGATGATTTCTCACTTATTTATTCATCTGCCCCCAGATGCTTTTCTGCTTTTTCGCAGTCCGGACATGCACTTTAAGGCATGCCTCCTGTGGAAAGGAACCCCTAACGGAACTATTCTCCCGGAAGATGTTTCTTACTAACCATGTAATATAACATAACTAGTTGGGCACATGTGCTTTAAAGCACTAATGACCCCTACGCCTGGTCTCCATGCATGCCCCGGTTCTTACATAACCGTGATGGTATTCGGACACACTCCGGACTATAGGGTCCCGAGGTTGAAGCGAAAAGGTCCGCCATGACAAACGATCTACAATCCGGCTAGAAGGTATTTTTACATGTCATCTCAAATTACATAGTCAATTTGACTGGGTGTATTCCTCCTCAATACCATCTAATATGCTGTCTAGTTTACAGTCCTGTTGGGAATACTTTGCGGCCAATACTACTTGGCTGTACACTAAGCTCACAGGGATCTCCTTCCCATCGGGCCCCATAGGTCCGACCTCGGCCATGTGGTTTGGGTCAGCCTTCGTGTACCGCGTCTTCACCATGGCCTAGGCCTCCCTGGCGCCTTGACGGCAGGCCGATAAATTCCATAACCGGAAGCGCCGCCGAGCTCCCTTAAGCCTCTCTGCAAGCTCTTCAAGGCCTTCGGGCAGGGAGACAGATGGCCACAAGGCTCTGGCGACGCCTTTCATCACCTGCCGAACTCGTTAAATGCAGTTGTCGAGCTTCGGGAAGAAGGTCACCCAAAGAACCGGGCATTTCCTCTGCGGGGCGACACTGTGAGCATACCTCTGAGACATAACTCGTTAGTCGACTTCCTCGCCGAACTCTTTTTCAAAGTTCGCTCAAGCACTTACTAAAAATGCCGCGTCGAAGCCGTCGATTCTCCTTCATGAAGTCCGACAGCTGGGCACGAACATCCTTTAGTTCCTCGCCCAGCTGGGTGTTGGCATCTTGGAGATTATTCTTCTCCTGCCTCACCCTCGTAAGCACGCTGTCGCCGGCCTTTAACCGGCACAAGAGTTGTTGCTTGTCCGGATCCACTCCGGCGCCATCTGCAATGATATTGTCAGATTTACACACACGCCGCACTTCACAACATACTTATCTTTCGAAGCGTATATTACCAGAGGGGGTCTCCTTGGCCTCCCCTGTAGCGGCTAGTGCGGCCTCGAGTTGGGCTTTGCACTCTTCCAGCTCCTGGGACAGTTGGGTATTCTTTTCTATAAGATCCTGCATAACAAATGATCCTTAAATCAGTTGTTATAACTGTTTCAAGTCTCGGGGGCTACTGGCATATATAACCATCAAATTTTCTCACCGTATGTCTTTCACATACTGCTCCGTGGCTCTGGCTAGACCATTTTGAGCGGCACGGAGGTGCGCATCACCCGAATTGAAGGCATCTAGTGCCTCTTGGGAGAAACATGCGTCACGAAGAACCATCCGGCGACGCATGTGGTTCATGGCACTCTCCACCTCGGAATTGGTGGCAGAAAGTCTGTCGGCATCCTCTATCGGAGAAGCGTCCAATGCACGCCTCGTGTTTGCCTCCGCTTTCGGACCTGGCTTTGGAGCCTGGCTGGTGGAGGCTCGATTGGCAACCTCTCCGGATATAGTCCGGCGAGCGCTCTTTTTCCTGAAGAGAGCACGAGCGTTAGTGTGCCTTCCGGGAATAAAACCTGGGAATAAGATGGCACGCCATACCGTTGCACCGGCGTCTCAATCCGGACCGCACTTCTTTTAAACCTGTTGGGCCTTGCTGCCCCTTGTTGGCTAGCCACCGCAGGCTCGGCCTCCCGCCTCACAGGCTCCCCCTGCAAAACACCATTGGTATACGGTGATCGAAAATAAGCACGGATGACCCATTTTCAAAGTATTGAGACTTCGGTCTCAGTTACCTGTGAGGCGGGAAGTATTCCGGGGTAATCAGCCGTAATGGCGACCAAGGCATTGTCGATGCTCAGTTGGTAAAATACCCCATCAATCAGCTCCACGGCTATGTCCGGATCCTCTTGGGAGGCTAGATCGAGGGACCGTTCCGGATCCTAGGGTTGTGGAGGAGCGCTGTTTATGTCCTTTACGGCCCGGCGCAATTCCTGCGTCGAAATCACAAGATAAGGTACTTAACTATGGGAATATGGAACGGATGGGCATAAAGATGTGTCCACTTACCCATCTTGGAGGATCGTACATAGAAAATCCGCCCTGTGGATTGACGCGGAGGAACTCCTCCTCCTCTCCCTTGTACAATGCGAACAAGGCCTTCGTCAGAGCAGCAACCAATCCCGGCCCCTTACGGCCGCAGCGGGTGGCATCATCCTCCCCGTTGAAATCCCACATGGGGTGGCCTCTATACTGGAGCGGCTGCACCCCCCGCATAATGCATGTGGCCATGACCCCGATCATGGTCAGTCCGGAATGAGCTAATAATCTTATCCGGCTCATCAGGTAAAGGACGTCCCTAACGTTTTCCTTCTGAGGGCTCCTTGGGCGCCAGCTTAGGCGCTTCTTCAAAGGAGCATTATTGAACTCAGGAAGGCCGATCCAAACAGGGTCCGACAGGGGGACATCTTCTATATAAAACCATTCTGAAGGCCAGTCTTCGGACGCCTTCTTCGGGGTTCCGGATAGATATCCGGTCCCGGCGATGCGCCATAGTTCGGCTCTGCCCACTTGATATATTGACCCCTCCTGAGAACGGGGCACTAGGCAGAACAGCTTCTTCCACAGCGTGAAATGAGCCTCGACGCCCAAGAACAGCTCGCAAAGGGCTACGAAGCCCGCAATATGCAATATAGAGGCAGGCGTGAAGTTGTGCAACTGGAGGCCGTAGAACTCCAGGAGCCCCCGGAGAAACGGATGAATTGGAAATCCGAGCCCCCTTATCAAATAAGGGACAAGGCATACCCGCTCTCCTTTGGAGGGATTGGGGACGCTCTCCACCTGTTTTCTGCCATTATAGGTGGCGAGTCCGGCTCGAACCGGGACCATGAAGGCCGGGGGGAGGAATCCCTTGGTTTGGAGCGTCACTAGCTCGCTGTGCGGGACGGAACATCTCTCCCAACCCCCAGGCTGAAGACTGGGAGGGCGAGAGGAGGAGCTGCGTCGACTGGCCATGATGGAACGGATCTCTGTCGGATGCGCTCCGATGAATGCTCGCAAAGGGAAGATGGTGTGATTCGGATCTAAATCCTCGTCTCTTTTATAGGGCAGCTTATTTGGCGCAGCCAGGGGGTAAATGTAAAAACACCATGGCTTTTCACATTCGTTTGACACGTGGAAGACGGACATTATTGGGCGTGGAAACCGAGGAGCACAATATTCATGAGAAGCCGGACACTATTCAACAGGTACACAGAATTTGGAGAAGAACCCACCTTGCAATGTCGAAGACAATCGGCGCGTCGGACTCATCGTCATTGAAGCCTGGTTCGGGGGCTACTGAGGGAGTCCCGGATTAGGGGGTGTCCGGATAGCCGAACTATAACCTTTGGCCGGACTCCTGGACTATGAAGATACAAGATTGAAGACTTCATCCCGTGTCCAGATGGGACTTTCCTTGGCGTGGAAGGCAAGCTTGGTGATACGGATATGTAGATCTCCTTCTATTGTAACCGACTCTGTGCAACACTAGCCCTCTCCGGTGTCTATATAAACCGGAGGGTTTTAGTCCGTAGGACGAACAACAATCATACCATAGGCTAGCTTCTAGGGTTTAGCCTCTCTGATCTCGTGGTAGATCTACTCTTGTACTACCCATATCATCAATATCAATCAAGCAGGAGTAGGGTTTTACCTCCATCAAGAGGGCCCGAACCTGGGTAAAAACATCGTGTCCCTTGTCTCCTGTTACCATCCGCCTAGACGCACAGTTCGGGACCCCCTACCCGAGATCCGCCGGTTTTGACACCGACAGTGACCATGAGGTTTTAACGGCTAGATTCAAATATGATCATGAGCCGGACCAAGAGGGTTAAGCTAGATTCGAATACGATCAGCCTCCAATTGGTCGTCTTATACTTAAGATAAAAAAGACATGTGATCATTAAGGAAAAAAGGACAGAGGTCCTGCTTTATTACTTATCATAATATATACAACGTCAAAGTATGTACATTATGAGAGCCGGTGGCTCAAGTGTAGTAAGGCCGAAGATGAGCAATATTCCACGGCCGGTGGGTCTCCTCCTCCGACTTACGTGAGTCTTTGTGCTCTCGAACATCGATAAGGTAGTATGACCCGTTATTCAAGTTCTTGCTAACCACAAAGGGTCCTTCCCAAGGTGGGGATAGCTTGTGCGCATCAAAGTGATCCTGGATGAGCCGGAGCACCAAGTCAGCTTCTTGAAAGGTTCTGGACTTAACCCGGCGGCTGTGATAACGGCGTAGGTCCTGTTGGTAAATTGCTGATCGGGCCGCTGCCAAGTCTCGCTCTTCATCTAATAAGTCAAGCGCATCCTGACGGGCTTGTTCGTTAACAGCTTCAATATAAGCCGCCACAGGGGGTGAGTCATGACGGATGTCACTGGGCAGGACTGCTTCTGCTCCATAAACCATGAAGAAAGGCGTATAACCCGTAGAACTGTTAGGGGTGATATTGATGCTCCATAACACCGAGGGTAACTCCTCCACCCAAAAACCTGACGTCCGTTGTAAAGGAACCATAAGCCGGGGCTTGAGACCTTTTAAGATTTCCTGATTTTCTCTCTCAGCTTGACCATTAGATTGGGGGTGAGCCACTGACGAAATATCAAGCCGGATATGCTCATGTTGAGAAAATTCCTCCATAGCACCTTTGGACAGATTAGTACCACTGTCAGTTATAATGCTGTGTGGAAAGCCAAAACGAAAGATCACCTTTTTCATGAACTGAACCGCTATGGCTGCATCACACTTACTAACCGGCTCTGCCTCAACCCATTTTGTGAATTTGTCAACGGCCACCAAAAGATGTGTCTTTTTATCTTTGGATCTTTTGAAAGGTCCAACCATATCGAGCCCCCAAACTGCAAACGGCTGCTACGTCTTGAGCTTGCATTGGATTTCCCCGAAGAGGAGAGGATGATGCAGCAGAGTAGCGTAAGTATTTCCCTCAGTTTTCGAGAACCAAGGTATCAATCCGAGAGGAGGCAACGACAAGTCCTACTTTTGCACAAACAATATCTCAACGCAACCAACGCGATTAGGGGTTGTCAATCCCTTCTCGACAAGTGAGATGTGATAGATAATATTTTTGGTATTTTTGATATAAGATGCAAAGTAAAAAGTAAAAGGAAAAGTAAAAGCAAAGCAATAATAAAGTGATGGAGATTGATATGATGAGAATACACCCGGGGGCCATAGGTTTCACTAGTTGGCTTCTCTCATGAGCATACGTATTTCTACGGTGGGTGAACAAATTACTGTTGAGCAATTGACAGAATTGAGCATAGTTATGAGAATATCTAGGTATGATCATGTATATAGGCATCACGTCCATGACAAGTAAACCGACTCCTGCCTGCATTTACTACTATTACTCCACTCATCGACCGCTATCCAGCATGCATCTAGAGTATTAAGTTAAAAACAGAGTAACGCCTTAAGAAAGATGCCATTATGTAGAGGGATAAATTCATGCAATATGATATAAACCCCATCTTGTTATCCTCGATGGCAACGATACAATACGTGCCTTGCTGCCCCTTCTGTCACTGGGAAAGGACACCGCAAGATCGAACCCAAAGCTAAGCACTTCTCCCATTGTAAGAACTACCAATCTCGTTGGCCAAACAAAACGGATAATTCGAAGAGAATTGCAAAGATAACCAATCAAACATAAAAGAATTCAGAGAAGATTCAAATATTATTCATAGATAGACTTGATCATAAACCCACAATTCATCGGTCTCAACAAATACACCGCAAAAAGAAGATTACACCGAATAGATCTCCACAAGAGAGGGGGAGAACATTGTATTGAGATCCAAAAAGAGAGAAGAAGCCATCTAGCTAATAACTATGGACCCGAAGGTCTGAGGTAAACTAATCACACTTCATCGGAGAGGCTATGATGATGTAGAAGCCCTCCGTGATGACGGCCTCCTTCCGGCGGAGCTCCGGAACAGGCCCCAAGATGGGATCTCGCGGATACAGAAAGATGCGGCGGTGGAATTAAGTTTCTGGCTCCATATCTGGTAGTTTGGGGGTACGTAGGTATATGTAGGAGGAAGAGGTACGTCGGTGGAGCTTCGAGGGGGCCACGAGGCAGGGGCGCGCCCCCCACCCTCGTGACCGCCTCTCCTGTTCCTTGGCGTAGGGTCCAAGTCTCCTGGATCATGTTCGGTGAGAAAATCACGTTTCCGAAGGTTTCATTCCGTTTGATATTCCGTTTCTTCGAAACACTGAAATAGGCAAAAAACAGCAATTCTGGGCTGGGCCTCCGATTAATAGGTTAGTCCCAAAAGTAATATAAAAGTGAATAATAAATCCCAATATAGTCCAAAACAGTAGATAATATAGCATGGAGCAATCAAAAACTATAGATACGTTGGAGACGTATCAGGCATCCCCAAGCTTAATTCCTGCTCGTCCTCGAGTAGGTAATGATAAAAAGATAATTTTTGATGTGGAATGCTACTTGGCATAGTTTCAATGTAAATCTTCTTAATTGTGGTATGAATATTCAGATTAGAAAGATTCAAGACATAAGCTCATATTGATATAAAAACAATAATACTTCAAGCATACTAACAAAGCAATTATGTCTTCTCAAAATAACATGGCAAAGAAAGTTATCCCTACAAAATCATGTAGTCTAGCTATGCTCTATCTTCACCACACAAAGTATTTAATCATGCACAACCCCGATGACAAGCCAAGCAATTGTTTCATACTTTAACATTTTCAAAACTTTTTCGATCCTCACGCAATACATGAGCGTGAGCCATGGATATAGCACTATATGTGGAATAGAATGGTGGTTGTGGAGATGACAAAAAGAGGGGAAGATAGTCTCACATCAACTAGGCGTATCAACGGGCTATGGAGATGCCCATCAATAGATATCAATGTGAGTGAGTAGGGATTGCCATGCAACGGATGCACTAGAGCTATAAGTATATGAAAGCTCAACAAAACAAACTGAGTGGGTGTGCATCCAACTTGCTTGCTCACGAAGACCTAGGGCAATTTGAGGAAGCCCATCGTTGGAATATACAAGACAAGTTCTATAATGAAAAATTCCCACTAGTATATGAAAGTGACAAAACGAGAGACTCTCTATCATGAAGATCATGGTGCTACTTTGAAGTACAAGTTTGGTAAAAGGATAGTAACATTGTCCCTTCTCTCTTTTTCTCTCATTTTTTTTCTTTTTTTCTTCTTTTTTGTTTGGGCCTTTTCTTTTTTTTATGGCCTCTTTCTTTTTTTCGTCCGGAGTCTCATCCCGACTTGTGGGGGAAACATAGTCTCCATCATCCTTTCCTCACTTGGGACAATGCTCTAAAAAATGATGATCATCACACTTCTATTTACTTTACAACTCAACAATTACAACTACTTAGAACAATTATGACTCTATGTGTATGCCTCCGGCGGTGTACCTGGATATGCAATGACTCATGAGCGACATGTATGAAAGAATTATGAACTGTGGCTTTGCCACAAATACGATGTCAACTACATGATCATGCTAGCAATATGACAATAATGGAGCGTGTCATAATAAACGGAACGGTGGAAAGTTGCATGGCAATATATCTCGGAATGGCTGTGGAAATGCCATGATAGGTAAGTATGGTGGATGTTTTGAGGGAGGTTTATGGTGGGTGTATGATACTGGCGAAAAGTGCGCGGTAATAGAGAGGCTAGCAATGGTGGAAGGAAGAAAAGTGCGTATAATCCATGGACTCAACATTAGTCATAAAGAACTCATATACTTATTGCAAAAATCTAGAAGTCATCAAAGAAAAGTATTACGTGCATGCTCCTAGGGGGATAGATTGGTAGGAAAAGACCATCGCTCGTCCCCGACCGCCACTCATAAGGAAGACAATCAATAAATAAATCATGCTCCCACTTCATCACATAACGGTTCACCATACGTGCATGCTACGGGAATCACAAACTTTAACACAAGTATTCCTGAAATTCACAACTACTCAACTAGCATGACTCTAATATTACCATCTTCATATCTCAAAACAATTATCAATCATCAAACTTTTCTTAGTATTCAACGCACTCAAAATAAAGTTTCACATATCTTGAATACCAAGCATATTATTGTTAAGCAAATTACCATGCTATTAGCAACTCTCAAAATAATCTAAGTGAAGCATGAGAGATCAATAGTTTCTTTAAAACAAATCCACCACCGTGCTCTAAAAGATCTAAGTGAAGCACTAGAGCAAATATTCAACGCTCAAAAGATATAAGTGAAGCACATAGAGCAAAACTACATAGCTCAAAAGATATAAGTGAAGCACATAGAGTATTCTATCAAATTTCAATTCAATTATGGATCTCTCAAAAGGTGTGTACAGCAAGGATGATTGTGGCACACTAACAAACAAAGACACAAATAATACAAGACGCTCCAAGCAAAACACATATCATGTGGTGAATAAAAATATAGCTCCAAGTAAAATTGCCGATGGAAGTAGACGAAACAGGGGATGCCTTCCGGGGCATCCCCAAGCTTTGACTTTTTGGTGTCCTTGGATTATCTTGGGGGTTCCATGGGCATCCCCAAGCTTAGGCTCTTGCCACTCCTTGTTCCATAATCCATCAAAAGATTTCACCCAAAACTTGAAAACTTCACAACACAAAACTCAACAGAAATCTCGTAAGCTCCGTTAGCGAAAGAAAACAAAACACCACTTCAAGGTACTGTAATGAAATCATTCTTTATTTATATTGGTTTTAAACCTACTTTATTCCAACTTCTCTATGGATTATAAACTATTTTACTAACCATAGATTCATCAAAATAAGCAAACAACACGCGAAAAACAGAATCTGTCAAAAACAGAACAGTCTGTAGTAATCTGTAACTAACGCCAATTTCTGGAACGTGAAAAATTCAGCCAAAATAGGAAGTTCTAGATAATTTGTTTATTGATCTACAGCAAAAAGAATCAACTAAAAAGCACGTCCTGTGATTTACTAGAATTATTTTCGTGCACGCAAAGTTTCTGTTTTCTGCAGCAGAATCAAATTACTATTACCGTAGGTTATCCTAGCGGTCTTACTTGGCACAAACACTAATTAAAACACAAAAACAAATCTAACAATAGGCTAGAACAAATATTTATTACTAATCAGCAAGGAATAATATTGGGTTGTCTCCCAACAAGCGCTTTTCTTTAAAGCCTTTTTAGCTAGGCATTGAGATTTCAATGATGCTCACATAAAAGACAAGAATTGGAGCACAAAGAGAGCATCATAAAACATGTGACGAACACATCTAAGTCTAACATACTTCCTATGCATAGGCATCTTATAGGCAAACAAATCAAGGAAAGCAAAAACTAGCATATGCAAGGAAGCGGAAAGAAACAATAGCAATCTCAACATAATGAGAGGTAATTTATTACCATGAAAATTTCTACGACCATATTTTCCTCTCTCATAATAATTACATGTAGGATCATAAGAAAATTCAACAACATAGCTATCATATAACATATTCTCAACACGATCCACATGCATGCGAAGTTGACACTCTTCCAAAATAGTGGGATTATCATTAACTAAAGTCATGATTTCTCCAAACCCACTTTTATCAAAAATTTCATAAGATTGAATATTATCCAAATATGTGGGATCTAAAGTTGACACTCTTCCAAACCCACTTTCAATATTATTGCAAACACTATTATCAATCTTATATTCATCATGGGGCTTAAATAAATTTTCAAGATCATAAGAAGAATCTCCCCAATCATGACTATTGGACATAGCAAAACTAGCATCCCCAAGCTTAGGGTTTTGCGTATTATTAGCATAATTTACATCAATAGAATTTATAATAAAATCATTGCAATCATGCTTTGTATTCAAAGATCTATCGTGAAGCACTTCATCACAATTTTTAGATTTACGGATTTCAGGCAAAAGCTTATAAAGATAATCTAGTGCATCCAAGTCACTGGGAATTGGTTCATCATAATTGGATCTCTTAAAAAGATTGCCAAGCGGATGAGGATCCATAGATATTAGCTTGTCTATTTAGGAATAAATACTCAACTATCTCAACCAAACGTACAAACGAGCCAAGTAAGACATCAAGGCAAATGAAAAGACGAACGGAAAAGAGAGGGCGAATAAAACGGCAAGGGTGAAGTGGGGGAGAGGAAAACGAGAGGCAAATGGCAAATAATGTAGTGCGAGAGATAGAGATTATGATAGGTACTTGGTATGATGACTTTTGCGAAGACCTCCCCGGCAACGGCGCCAGAAATTCTTCTTGCTACGTCTTGAGCTTGCGTTGGATTTCCCCGAAGAGGAGAGGATGATGCAGCAGAGTAGCGTAAGTATTTCCCTCAGTTTTTGAGAACCAAGGTATCAATCCAGTAGGAGGCAACGCACAAGTCCCTCGCACCTGCACAAACAATATATCAACGCAACCAACGTGATTAGGGGTTGTCAATCCCTTCTCGACAAGTGCGATGTGATAGATAATATTTTTGGTATTTTTGATATAAGATGCAAGGTAAAAAGTAAAAGGAAAAGTAAAAGCAAAGCAATAATAAAGTGATGGAGATTGATATGATGAGAATACACCCAGGGGCCATAGGTTTCACTAGTTGGCTTCTCTCATGAGCATAAGTATTTCTACGGTGGGAGAACAAATTACTGTTGAGCAATTGACAGAATTGAGCAAGTTATGAGGTTATCCAGGCAATGATCATGTATATAGGCATCACGTTCGTGACAAGTAAACCGACTCCTGCCTGCATTTACTACTATTACTCCACTCATCGACCGCTATCCAGCATGCATGTAGAGTATTAAGTTATAAACAGAGTAACGCCTTATGCAAGATGACATGATGTAGAGGGATAAATTCATGCAATATGATATAAACCCCATCTTGTTATCCTCGATGGCAACGATACAATACGTGCCTTGCTACCCCTTCTGTCACTGGGAAAGGACACCGCAAGATTGAACCCAAAGCTAAGCACTTCTCCCATTGCAAGAACTACCAATCTCGTTGGCCAAACAAAACGGATAATTCGAAGAGACTTGCAAAGATAACCAATCATACATAAAAGATTCAAATATTATTCATAGATAGACTTGATCATAAACCCACAATTCATCGATCTCAACAAACACACCGCAAAAAGAAGATTACATCGAATAGATCTCCACAAGAGAGGGGGAGAACATTGTATTGAGATCCAAAAAGAGAGAAGAAGCCATCTAGCTAATAACTATGGACCCGAAGGTCTGAGGTAAACTACTCACACTTCATCGTTGAGGCTATGATGATGTAGAAGCCCTCCGTGATGAAGGCCTCCTTCCGGCGGAGCTCCGAAACAGGCCCCAAGATGGAATCTCGCGGATACAGAAAGTTGCGGCGGTGGAATTAGGTTTTTGGCTCCGTATCTGGTAGTTTGGGGGTACGTAGGTATATGTAGGAGGAAGAGGTACGTCGGTGGAGCTTTGAGGGGCCCACGAGGCAGGGGGCGCGCCCTAGGGGGGACGCGCCCCCCACCCTCATGACCGCCTCTCCTGTTCCTTGGCGTAGGGTCCAAGTCTCCTGGATCACGTTCGGTGAGAAAATCACGTTTCCGAAGGTTTCATTCCGTTTGGACTCCGTTTGATATTCCGTTTCTTCGAAACACTGAAATAGGCAAAAAACAGCAATTCTGGGCTAGGCCTCCGGTTAATAGGTTAATCCCAAAAGTAATATAAAAGTGAATAATAAAGCCCAATATAGTCCAAAACAGTAGATAATATAGCATGGAGCAATCAAAAATTATAGATACGTTGGAGACGTATCAACGGCCAAGTGATTGGAATCATCTGCAACTCTTGAGCCGGCACGTGCGCTCGTCGTGCAAATTTTTGACACCCATCGCACCTACTGACCAGATCCTCCGCATCGGCGTGAGCCGTTAGCCAGTAAAAACCATGGTGGAAAGCTTTGGCCACAAGAGACTTTGAACCGGCATGATGGCCACAATCTCCTTCATGGATCTCACAAAGAATTTCTTGACCTTCTTCAGGAGAGACACAACGTTGAAACGCTCCGGTGACACTGCGATGATACAACTCACCATTGGAAATTGTCATTGACTTAGACTGCCGGGTTATCTGTCTAGCCAAGGTCTCATCCTCCGGCAACTTGCCTCAGGTCATATAAGCCAAATACGGCACTGTCCAATCTGGAATAACATGAAGAGCCGCCACCAATTGTGCCTCCGGGTCTGGGACGGCCAAGTCTTCCTCTGTAGGCAACTGGACAGAAGGGTTATGCAGAACATCAAAAAAAAGTGTTAGGCGGCACCGGCTTACGCTGAGATCCCAACCGGCTTAAAGCATCGGCCGCTTCGTTCTTTCTGCGGTCGATGTGATCCACTTGATAACCCTTCAAGTGTCCAGCAACAGCGTCAACCTCACGGCGATAAGCCTCCATGAGAGGATCCTTGGAATCCCACTTGCCTGATACTTGCTAAGCCACCAAATCTGAGTCACCAAGGCACCGTACCCGGCTTAAACTCATTTCTTTAGCCATTCGAAGACCATGGAGTAAGGCCTCATACTCAGTTGTGTTGCTAGTACAAGGAAACATCAATCGCAACACATAACAAAACTTGTCACCTCGAGGAGAAGTTAAAACAACTCCAGCCCCCGAGCCTTCCAATTGTCTGGACCCATCAAAATGATCGTCCAATATGTGTTGTCTGGCTTCTCTTCAGGTATCTGCAACTCCGTCCAATCGTTAATGAAGTCCACCAGTGCTTGAGATTTGATGGCAGTACGTGGCACATACTTTAAACCATGAGACCCAAGTTCAATGGCCCACTTGGCGACTCGTCCTATGGCTTCTCTATTTTGAATAATATCTCCTACAGGAGCAGAGCTAACCACAGTGATAGGATGACCCTGAAAGTAATGCTTAAGCTTCCGGCTTGCCATGAACACCCCATAAACAAGCTTTTGCCAATGTGGATATCTCTGCTTGGACTCGATGAGCATCTCACTGATGTAATAAACCGGTCGTTGAACTGGATGTTCCTTGCCAGCCTCCTTGTGCTCTACAACAATGGCCACACGGACAGCACGTGTGTTAGCAGCCACATATAACAACAGTGGCTCCTTCTCAATGGGAGCAGCAAGAACCGGCAGCTCGGCGAACTGTCTTTTCAGATCTTCAAAGGCGGAGTTAGCAACATCACTCCAGACAAAATTATCCGTCTTCTTCATCATTTGATACAACGGCATAGCCTTCCCACCTAACCGGCTTATGAACTGGCTTAAAGCTGTGACACGACCCGCCAACTGCTAAACGTCATTGATGCACGCTGGCTTAGCCAAAGACGTAATCGCCTTAATTTTCTTTGGGTTAGCCTCAATGCCTCTGTTAGACACCAAAAACCCAGAAGCTTGCCGGCTGGGACTCCAAAAACGCACTTGGCCGGGTTAAGCATCATTTTGTAGACCCGGAGGTTATCAAAGGTTTCCTTCAGATCATCTACCAGAGTTTCCTTCTCTCTGGATTTCACCACTATATCATCCACATAAGCATGAACATTACGCCCAATCTGATTATGAAGACAGTTCTGCACACACCGCTGATAAGTCGCCTGGGCACTCTTAAGCCCAAAAGGCATAGATACATAGCAGAAGGCTCCAAACAGGGTAATGAAAACCGTCTTCTCCTGGTCCTTAACTGCCATATTGATCTGATGATAGCCAGAATAAGCGTCCAAAAAACTCAAATGCTCACAACCCGCCGTAGCATCAATGATTTGATCAATACGAGGGAGAGCAAAAGGATCAGCCGGACAAGCCTTGTTTAAATCTGTGTAATCCACACACATACGCCAAGTGCCGTTCTTTTTTAGCACAAGCATCGGGTTAGCCAACCACTTTGGGTGAAAAACTTCAACAACAAACCCGGCCGCCAAGAGCCAGGCCACCTCTTCTCCCATAGCCTTGTGCCTTTCCTTGTTGAACTGCCGAAGAAAATGCCTGACCGGTTTAAACTTTAGATCAATATTGAGAGTGTGCTCAGCAAGTTCTCTCGGTACACCCGGCATGTCAGAAGGCTTCCATGCAAAGATGTCCCGGTTCTCACGGATGAACTCGATGAGCGTGCTTTCCTATTTGGGATCCAAGTTAGCACTGATAATGAATTGTTTGGATGAGTCGCCAGGCACAAAATCAATCATCTTGGTATCGTCCGCTGACTTAAACTTAAGCACTGGCTCATGCTCTGTAGTTGGCTTCTTCAAAGATGTCATGTCTGCTGGGTCAATGTTGTCTTTATAGAACTTTAACTCCTCCGTCGCGCAAACAGATTCCGCGTAAGCAGCATCACCTTCCTCACACTCTAAGTCTATCTTCCGACTTCCATGCACTATGGTACTACCTTTATAACCCGGCATCCTGAGCTGCAGATAAACATAACACGGCCATGCCATGAATTTTGCATAAGCCGGCCGTCCAAACAGAGCGTGATATGGGCTTTTGATTTTGACCACTTCAAAAGTTAACTTCTCAGCCCTAGAATCATGCTCATCTCCAAAGGCTACTTCCAGTTCAATCTTACCAACTGGATATGCCGACTTACCAGGCACTACTCCATGGAAAATAGTGTTGGACGTCTTAAGACTTTTATAAGTCAACTCCATGCGACGGAATGTCTCATAATAGAGGATGTTGATGCTACTGCCTCCGTCCATGAGTACTTTAGTGAATTTATATCCACCAACCTGAGGCGCCACCACCAAAGCCAGATGACCCGGATTGTCAACCCGGGGAGGGTGATCTTCCCTACTCCACAGAATAGGCTGCTCAGACCATCTCAAATAACGAGGAACCGCCGGCTCAACAGCGTTGACCGCTCTCTTATGAAGCTTCTGGTCTCTTTTGCACAAACTGGTGGTGAACACATGATACTTCCCACTACTTAGCTACTTTGGGTTACTCTGAAATCCGGATTGTTGTTGTTGCTGACCTCCTTGGCCATATTGCTGATTATAACCACCTTGATTACCTTGAGGACCCTAGCCATGAAAACCACCACCGCCTGAATTCCCGCCCGGGCCATGAAAGCCGCCGCTGCCTGAGCCGCTGCCAGGTCCATGATTACCGTCAAACATGTTAGAATTCTTGAAAGCCTTCATGATCGTACAGTCTTTCCATAGATGGGTGGCCGGCTTCTCCCAGGTGCCGTGTCTTGGACAGGATTCATTTAGCAACTGCTAGAGGGTGGGACCTGACCCGCCTGACCAAGGAGGTGGTCTCCCCTTACGCCGTTGATTGTTGCCCTATGCATTGGTGTTAGCCACAAACTCCAGACTACCGTCAGCCTTACGTTTATTATTACCTCCTTGATTTGTCGGGTTATGCTGGTGACCTTTGCCATTGTGGTTCTTCTTTCCCTTCCCTGTCTTCTCTTCGTCAGACGCGGGATCCTTGGTACTATCAGAGTCGGTATATTTGACCAGAGCCACCATCAGCTGGCCCATGTCATTGCAATCACGCTTGAGCCGCCCCAGCTTCTGTTTCAGAGGTTCAAAATGGCAATTTTTCTCCAACATTAAGACCGCGAAGCCGGCATCCATCTTATCAGATGAATGTATTATTTCCTTCAACCGACGCACCCAATGGGTCGTGGATTCACCTTCCTCTTGCTTGCAATTAGTCAAGTCCACAATCGACATGGGTTGCTTGCATGTATCTTTGAAGTTCTGAATAAACCGGGCTTTTAACTCTGCCCATGAGCCGATGGAATTGGATGGCAACCCCTTCAACCAAGTGCGAGATGTTCCATCTAACATCATAGTGAAGTACTTGGCCATTGTTGCGTCACTGACCTCCAATAATTCCATGGTCATCTCGTAACTTTCAATCCATGCCCCGAGCTGTAAGTCGGCTGTGTATTTAGGCACCTTACGAGGCCCCTTAAAATCCTTTGGCAAGCGCTCATTACGCAGAGCTGGCACCAAGCAATGGACACCTCCAGTCCTCGTGGCCACGCACGCTTCAACAGAGGTCGTTGGATAAACCAGAAAAGCCTGGTGAGCTGCCTGCTCAGCTGCCTGCTGAACCGCCCGCTCAGCCTCTTGGCGGATCCTATCCTGGTCAACCAAGTTAAGAGCTCCATCGTGCGCCGGGTCATGCCTGCATGGCTAGTTACGGTCCTGGGCGTTGCTTGACACAGCCGCTGAATCCATATGCCTGCTATAGCTCGGGCTCCGGCTTGGGCGAAGGGTCGAATGGATCATGTCTCGACTATAAGAGTATGCCTCCTGTTGCGCCAAAGCCATATGAAGAAGTTCTCTGACCCTTCGCGTTTCGATCACCGTCGGAGAGTCGCCTTCCATCGGGAGAGCCGCCAAACGTGTCGATGCAGCGATCAGATTCTCCAAAGGGTTAAAAAATGACCCGGTGGTGTTGGTGCATAATGAGGCGGAGCAGTATTCACACGAGGGGGTTCCATAGCCCGCGATTAAACCGGCCCCCAGCCCCGGGTGTTGTAATCCGGTTTGCCTCCGGCGGGTTACTGGGAACGGACCCAGGTGTGTGGAAGAGGTTCCTAGGATCGTAAGTCAGAGGCAGACATGATTGAGTCTTCTGGTGCCTTCTCCTCATGGCCTCGTTTGATGCGTTCAGATCCATCGTGAGCCGAAAGGTCTCTGATTGAAGCTGCTGAGCCCGAGCATCCAAAGTCGCCCGCTCTGTAGCCATCCTGACGTCCTCCGCCGCCAAGTTTTCCTTGGCTTGTGCTACCTCCCCGCGTAACCGTGCCACCTCCGCATCATGCTGAGCCTTATCCGCTGGTTTGACCACGGCGGTCAATAGGGCTGTCATCCTATCCATGAGATCCATCAGCACCTGAGCCGGCGGGCGCGTGGGGTCTCCTGACCCGGCCGCTGCCGACCCGGTGGTTATTGCTGCCGCAGCCGTAGAGTTTTGAGCGGGCTGCGTACCAGTCATGAAGATTCCTGCTACCTCTTGAGCACTTGCGTTGGTTTTTCCTTGAAGAGGAAAGGGTGATGCAGCAAAGTAGCATAAGTATTTCCCTCGGTTTTTGAGAACCAAGGTATCAATCCAGTAGGAGGCCACGCACGAGTCCCTCGCACCTACACAAACAAATAAATCCTCGCAACCAACATGATAAGGGGTTGTCAATCCCTACATGGTCACTTACGAGAGTGAGATCTGATAGATAAGATAAGATAAAATTTTTGGTATTTTTTATGATAAAGATGCAAAGTAAAATAAAAGGCAATAAAAATAACTAAGTATTGGAAGATTAATATGATGGAAAATAGACCCGGGGGCCATAGGTTTCACTAGTGGCTTCTCTCAAGAGCATAAGTATTTACGGTGGGTAAACAAATTACTGTTGAGCAATTGATAGAATTGAGCATAGTTATGAGAATATCAAGGTATGATCATGTATATAGGCATCACGTCCGAAACAAGTAGACCGACTCCTGCCTGCATCTACTACTATTACTCCACACATCGACCGCTATCCAGCATGCATCCAGAGTATTAAGTTCATAAGAACAGAGTAACGTTTTAAGCAAGATGACATGATGTAGAGGGATAAACTCATACAATATGATATAAACCCCATCTTGTTATCCTCGATGGCAACAATACAATATGTGCCTTGCTGCCCCTACTGTCACTGGGAAAGGACACCGCAAGATTGAACCCAAAGCTAAGCACTTCTCCCATTGCAAGGAAGATCAATCTAGTAGGCTAAACCAAACTGATAATTCGAAGAGACTTGCAAAGATAACCAATCATACATAAAAGAATTCAGAGAAGATTCAAATATTGTTCATAGATAAACTTGATCATAAACCCACATTTCATCAATCTCAACAAACACACCGCAAAAGAAGATTACATCGAATATATCTCCACAAGAGAGGGGGGGAACTTTGTATTGAGATCCAAAAAGAGAGAAGAATCCATCTAGCTAATAACTATGGACCTGTAGGTCTGAGGTAAACTACTCACACTTCATCGGAGGGGCTATGGTGTTGATGTAGAAGCCCTCCGTGATCGATGCCCCCTCCGGCAGAGCTCCGGAAAAGGCCCCAAGATGGGATCTCGTGGATGCAGAAAGTTACGGCAGTGGAGGGCGCGCCCCCCTACCTCGTGCCTTCCTCGTTGATTGATTGACGTAGGGTCCAAGTCCTCTGGATCATGTTCATTCCGAAAATCACGTTCCAGAAGGTTTCATTCCGTTTGGACTCCGTTTGATATTCTTTTTCTGCGAAACCCTAAAATAGGCAAAAAAAACAGCATTTCTGGGCTGGGCCTCCGGTTAATAGGTTAGTCCCAAAAATAATATAAAAGTGTATAATAAAGCCCAATAATGTCCAAAATAGAATATAATATAGCGTGGAACAATCAAAAATTATAGATATGTTGGAGACGTATCAATCCCCGCTCTGTTCGGCGGCTCAAAGGGGTCCGGAATACTGCTGCCATCGGAACAGCCCCCAAGCCCACCATCTTGTAGTTGATACAATGAATCTGTCTCACCTGTGGACGACTCACCATCGGAGTAGATGGTCATCTCACCGCCGTCCACCGATCCTTCAGAAAACTCCCCTCCATGGATGCAACCCACGAAGGCACGCTTCACGGCGGGCTGAGTCCAGGTGGATCTCGCGCGCTGAGCCGTCTCGATGAGGTCGGTGCAGATGTCCGGCTCAGGGCCCGGCTCGCCGATCCGGCCGATGAAGACGCGGATTCTGCCAAAGGGGACCCGATACCCGTACTCAATTGAGCCGGCGTCGGGGCCCCAGCCTGTGTCGTCGATGTAGAGCTTGCCACGACGACTCTTGGTCATACGGCCCACAGCATATCCCTTGAGCCTTTCGAAGCTGCCCTTCAAGAACTCAAATCAACCATGCGCTGGCCCCACGGTGGGCGCCAACTGTCATGGAATTGTCACGGAAGATGTCCTAGTGAAAGGACTTAGTCGTGGAGCCATCGCAACTAGGAAGATTAAAGGGGTTAATCTGGATAAAGGACATGAGGGTTTATACTGGTTCGGCCCCTTACGATGAAGGTAAAAGCCTAATCCAGTTCTTGATGATATTGCTAGGGTTTCGATGACCAGGGAGCAAATACGCTAAGCCTGGCTCTCGATTTGATGTTACCTGCCCTAAGCTGTCATCGGGTCGTCCCCTTATATACACGGGTTGACGCCCTGCGGCCTACAGAGTCCCGGCCGGCTCATACAACGTGTCCGGCTCGGTGACATCTTTACATGCCTTACTTTACAAGTCTTATTCATACATGGCAGTTTACACTTACGGGCCTTAAGCCGCCTCTGGTCTTCGGCCTACTACAAGCCTTATCATAAACCGTCACCTTGTATACTCTTTGGGCTTCCTTTAAGTAACCCGCCATTGTGATTGACCCAGCCCCTCCTGGGCGGGTCATACCTGGTAGTCATATCCCCAACAATAACGAAGGAAGAGAAATCTTGAACGAACCACTGTACGAATTGAAAACAAACTAAGTAAAGGGGTGAATCACCGGTAAGAATTAGAGAACGAATGAAGATACTTGAGGGAATTTGATACAAGAGAACGAAGAGATCACGAGCTGATTAGAGAATACTTGAGCGATGCACCGGTAAGATTTGGAGAACGGGAGCTGAAAGCTGGAATGAATAATTCTAAGATGATGGGCTCCGAAGAATCAAACTGAAAAATACACCTGAATTGCTCCAGATGGGTGAAAAGAATTCTCACAATCAGAAACAATTATGAGAGGATGGCATCAAGCTAGAACCATGAATCTTTGAGAGAATGGAGCAAGATTTAAGAGAAACTCTTCTTCGGTCTTCAAATGTTGAGAATGACGATGAGAAACACCACCATGAATTGTTGAGATACTCCGGGATGAAAATTATAAAGGTTGAACCAACGATGAAAAAATTTGAAAGATCTTGGAGAAATACGTATGACTGATGATAATTCATTCTTACGTCAAACTTAGAGAAGAATTTGAGAGTAACACCGGCAAAATAGAAGAGTCAGGTAAGATCCTGGGAAAAAACATGTGGGTTAGGGCCCACTCAAGAGAAAACACCATTGAACGATTGCTTGAAAAGAGAGATTGGGCCGGTTGAATTAAATGGCTTGAATGAGATAACATCCTCAAAAGAACTTGAACGAATGCAGAGTGTAAACACGAATCTTCGAGATATCTTTAGCACTCTGGAACAATTGAATGACGAGAAATGGAATATTAAGAGGTGCACCGGCATGAGAAGACATTTGAAATGAGGAAAAGATATGATCGACGAAGCTTGAATTGAACCCACCGGAGAAGAAAAGAATGAAGAATGATAAACTTGAAGCTCCGTTAGTATCTTCTTGAGAATCACCGGATAAGAACATTGACGGAAAAGAATGGAGAGGCTTCCCATCAATAAAAAAGATACTTGATTAAGAAATCTGAGTCCCTGAAGAAAAAGGGTGGGGGGCGGGAAAAAACAAAGGCAACTTGGGGTGGATGAAACAAATAACGTTGAGAAGACTTTGAGTTGATCTTGCGGATGGGAAAAATGATAGGATCCTCTTGAAGAGAAGCGCACCGGTTCGAAAGAATTGACATGACTATCTCAATTATCATGAAGGATTAGTATTCACATAGAAATATGAGAACACCGCTTAGGAAAGGTATAGAATCCACATTTGACTTCAAAGCAACTTGGATACCACAAACCAAAACAAAACAAAGGATTGGCTTAGGAAATAAGCCGGAAACAAACATATGATAGACCCCATATCGTATCATGTGTTTGTCGGAAAGATGATCTAGGAGCTACTTGGATTCCCAATTACAAATTCCTGAAACTTTCCGGTTATGCAATCAGGTGTTGGGTATACAGGGGAAGCATAATATCTCACCCAAACTAACAATTCCTACATCCAGCTGTACCCATCCTTCAACACATAACCAAGAAACCTTCGGAAATCGTGTACCTCAACCTTCGAAAAGCATCCGTTATACAAGTTATGGAAATACTCCCGAACTCCCGCCTAGTATTGGGTGGCGTCGAGGTTATCTCACCAACAACTGCATAAAAGAGATTTTTTATGTTGGCGGACTCAGGTATTCCAGAACTGCAACGATAAAATTGTGACGACAACACCTCGGAGCTCAACTCCCTGGGACACTGCCACAACCCCTAAATGTCAGGAGGAACCAAGAACAATGTTCTCGTCACAAGACTATCGGAACGATTCCAAGATACCCGTGTGATCCTAAAAAAATCATGAAATTTGAGGAGAGAAGAGTCAAAACTTCTATGTTAGGAGGCCTCACCAGAGCGACGAAGGGACTGAGGAGTAAAAAGAATCCTACTCTCCGATATATATAATCCTAAGACTCAAAACATTTTGTTCTAGACTCAACAACGTCGGCGATTCGATCAAGCAGGGGGCTCCTAAGTCGGGGATGGCTCTGATTACCAACTTGTAACACCCACGATGCGGCTATATCTCCCACGTGTCGAGGCACGACTTAGAGGCATAACCGCATTATGGTTTTGTCGCAAGAGGGGTAATCTTCACACAATCCCATGTACTAAATAAGAAAGGGATAAAGAGTTGGCTTACAATCGCCACTTCACACAAATAACAAGTTAAACATACATCATCCAGAATACAATCAAGGTCCGACTACGGAACCAAAATAAAGGAAGACAACCCCAAATGCTAGATCCCCGATTGTCCCAACTGGACTCCACTACTGATCAACAGGAAACGAAACAAAACAACGAACAAGATCTTCATCAAGCTCCCATTTGAGCCGGGTTGCGTCACCTGCACCGGTATCATCGGCACCTGCAACTGTTTGGAAGTATCCGTGAGTCATGGGGACTCAGCAATCTCACACCCGCGAGATCAAGACTATTTAAGCTTATGGGTAGGAAAAGGTAGTGAGGTGGAGCTGCAGCAAGCACTAAGCATATATGGTGGCTAACATACGCAAATAAGAGCGAGAAGAGAAGCAACGCAATGGTCGTGAAGCTAGAAGTGATCAAGAAGTGATCCTGAAACTACTTACGCACAACCATAACACAAGAACCGTGTTCACTTCCCGGACTCCGCCGAAAACAGACCATCACGGCTACACACGCGGTTGATGCATTTTAATTAAGTCAAGTGTCAAGTTCTCTACAACCGGATATTAAGAAATTCCCATCTGCCACATAACCGCGGGCATGGCTCTCGAAAGTTTATACCCTGCAGGGGTGTCCCAACTTAGCCCATCACAAGCTCTCACGGTCAATGAAGGATATTCCTTCTCCCAGGAAGACCAGATCAGACTCGGAATCCCGGTTACAAGACATTTCGACAATGGTAAAACAAGACCAGCAAAGCCGCCCAAATATGCTAACAAATCCCGATAGGAGTTGCACATATCTCGTTCTTAGGGCACACCGGATTGTCCAAACTTCCGGTAGGCCAGCACAGAGTTGCCCCTGGTGGCCCCCGGCGGCTGACAGGTTGGACCAACACTCAGTGGAGCACTGGCTCGGGGGGGTTAAAATAAAGATGACCCTCGGGACCGCAACTCCCAAGGGAAAAGGCTTAGGTGGCAAATGTTAAAACCAAGGTTGGGCCTTGCTGGAGGAGTTTTATTCAAAGCGAACTGTCAAGGGGTTCCCATAACACCCAACCGCGTAAGGAACGCAAAATCAAGGAACATAACACCGGTATGACGGAAACTAGGGCGGCAAGAGTGGAACAAAACACCGGGCATAAGGCCGAGCCTTCCACCCTTTACCAAGTATATAGATGCATTAATTAAAAATAATATATATTGTGATATCCCAACATACCATGTTCCAACATGGAACAAACTTCAGATTCACCTGCAACTAAAAACGCTATAAGAGGGGCTGAGCAAAAGCAGTAACAAAGCCAAACAACGGTTTGCTAGGAAGGTGGGTTAGAGGCTTGACATGGCAATATGGGAGGCATGATATACCAAGTGGTAGATAGCGTGACATAGCGATAGAACGAACAACTAGCAAGCAAAGATAGAAATGATATCGATGGTATGGTCATCTTGCCTACAAAGTTCTCAGAGTTATCGAAAGCTTGATCTTCAAAAGCGTACTCAACAGGTTCCTCAGTCATGAACTCATCTCTCGGCTCTACCCAAGGCAAGAACACAAGCAATGGAACAACAATCAATCACAGTGCAATGCACAAGCAACATGATGCAATACATGGCATGATATGCAAGATATGATATGCAATGCATATGCGAGCTCCGGAAGGGAAAGAATGATCAAGGCATCAACTTGGCAAATCAAGTATGCCGCTGGAAATATGGGGTGATTTCGGTCGAAATCGATATAAGGATCACCGGAAACGGATGCACGGTTTGCAAATGGCAAGCAAAACAAGAATGGTGCAAAACTGTAATTAACAGCATGATGGCACTTAGCATGCAAAAACAATTAAGCTACTGCACTCCAACATAACAAAAAATCACATGACGGTGATGTACAAGGGATGCTTGACAACACATGAACACTGAGCTACAGCTAAATCACTCAAGAACAGGTTCAAACAAGCATCGCAAAAGTGTAAAAGATATAGCATCACAGACTTAGTGAAAATACTAACATGTCAAAAATAACATCAGGAAGCAATGTTTAGAGAAAGAAAACAACATTCTACACGAACATATCATGGAAAATAAAGGCACGGCATGATTCCACTACATGCATAGAACAAAAGTCCCTTATTTAATATGAGCCAAAAAGGCACACAAGATATGATGGCGCCCATGTAAACATAGCAAGTTTTATTAACAGTTTCAGACTTAGCAGAAAACAGAGCATGGCATAAACAGATTTATGATAGCAACTTTTCGAGCTCATGCCACTCACCACAAAGCATTGCATGGCAAAACAAGCATAACAACAGCAAGATGACATGTCATGAAGCTAACCATGTCAAGAGAAAGTTCACAGGATGCATGGATCACTAGCAACAACCATGGCAATATTGATTAACATGTTAACAATCTGCCAGGAACATTTTATAGCAAAAGTAGAGCAAAGAAAAGACATGCTAGACAACTCCATAATTCCAAAAAGGGACTTGGATGGATAGATAATAACCACATGTTCAAAACATCCTTACTGAAATATCCCAAAATAAGCATGTATATCACTGTAGCATCAAGTTTACATGGCATCAAAATAACAGCAGGAAAAGGACTTAGCAAAATCCTAAGTCCCTGAAAACAGCAACATCACGGAGCCTAGTTTGCATGCTTCTGCTAGTCACCACATAGATCAAACAAATACAAGACAAGCATCTCTGTAATATGGCATGTTGTAGTTCAAAACACATGTAGACCTCATGCCCATATGATGCACACATCGAATGCAACAAAAATGACAAATCATCATGATCTGATAAGTACCAGCTCCTAACATTTTATAGCACTCTTGCATCAATGAAAATGGCATCATAACAGACAGTAACATGTATGGAAATGCTTCTAGCATGAAGAGCTCAACGAGACGAACAATTCTACATATCATATGCATGATTCAGATCAACGAGCACGGAGAAATGACATGTAGAAGGAGGTATAAAAATATCACAGATTCGGGACTTATAGAGAAAAACGACCTCGAGGGGGAAAAGTCAACAGCGGCGGATCTTGCCGGAATCTCGCCGGAGATGACCATAGGAGGTCGTGGAGGCGCCGGACGAGGTCGTGGACGGCGGGGAAGGACGGAGGAGGCCGGATCCGGGCGGGGACAGGCCAGATCCGGTCGGCGGTCTTCGGCTCCTGTGGAGGAGGTGCATGGCGGCTCCGGTGGCAGAGCTTGGATGCGGTGCCGGCGGAGGTCGGCAGCGGCTCCGGTAGGCGAGGACGAGCGGTGGCGGGGCGGATCCCGCGAGACGGCAACGGGGAGGCTGCAGAGGCGAAGCCGGCGTCGGCTTAGCGCTGTGGTGGCGGCGACGCATCGCGGCGGCGGACGACGGCGGGAACCGAGCGGCGGCGGGGGCCCGCTGGGCACGGCGGCAGCACGGTCGGGCTCGTGCTGCCCGCGATGGGTTTGGCGGGCCGTGCGGTGGTGGGAGGCGGCGGCGACAGGTGGCGGCGCCTGATTGGATGCGGGAGGCGGAGGTGATGACGTGGCACGGCGGGATTGATCGGGCGACGTGGCTGAGGGCGGCGGACATGTCCGGCGCGGCGCGGACGCGTTCGGACGTGCAGAGGAGGAGGAGGTTAGGGTTCATCCGCGAAAATTCGGAGGGGATCACATATCTATAGGTAGAAGGAAGTAGGAGTGTCCAAATGAGGTGTGGTTTTATCCCACACGATCGTGATCCGACGACGGAGGACATGGAAGTGGTTTAGATGGGTCATTGGGCTGTTTTTTAGGGGTGTTGGGCTGCAGCACAAAGAGGGCTTTTGCGGTTACCCGGTTAACCGTTGGGGCATCAAACGGCCTTCAAATGGAACAAAATTTAACAGGCGGTCTACCACTGATACACCAAGGCCACTTGACAAATCTTGGCCCATTCCGAGAACGTTTAACTCCCGCTCACGAAAAGAGACAAGAGGGGTGTGCCGGGTGCATGTGGGAGTGTCGGATTGCGAAACGGACAACGGGGAAAAAGCTCGGATGCATGAGACGAACATGAATGCAAATGCGATGCACATGATGAAATGATATGAAATGCATGACATGAAAAAAATGCAAAATGAAAAACAAAACCCAACCACGAAGGGAATATCATATCGCATCTCCGGAAAAGGCAAGAGGCGGAATTACAAATATGGAAAGTTGCATCCGGGGTGTTACACGATCGGTATTATGAGTTTATTTGTCTTGATGTACCTAAGGTTGTTAGGAGTCCCGGATATGATTACGGGCATGACGAGGAGTCTCGAAATGGTCAAGACATAAAGATCGATATATTGGATGACTATGTTTGAACATCGGAATGATTCCGGGTGAGTTCGGGCACATACCGGAGTACCGGAAGGTTACGAGAACCCCCCGGGAAGTATATGGGCCTTATTGGGCCATAGTGGGAGAGAGGAGAAGGGAGCCTAAGAGGGGGTGCCCCCCCCCAATCCCAATCCGAATTGGGTGGGGCGCCAGCCCCCCCCCCCCTTTCCTTCCCCCTCTCTTCCCCTTCCTTCCTCTCCTAATCCAACTAGGGAAGGGGGGATCCTACTCCCGGTGGGAGTAGGACTCCCTTGGGCGCGCCATAGAGGGCCAGCCCCTCCCCCTCCTCCACTCCTTTATATACGGGGGAGGGGCACCCCATAGACACACAAGTTGACAATTTTCTTAGTCGTGTGCAGTGCCCCCCTCCACCATAATCCACATCGGTCATATCGTTGCAGTGCTTAGGCGAAGCCCTGTTCCGGTAGCTTCATCATCACCGTCATCATGCCGTCATGCTGACGAAACTCTCCCTCGACACTCAGCTGGATCTAAAGTTCGCGGGACGTCACCGAGCTGAACGTGTGCAGATCGCGGAGATGACGTACTTTCGGTGCTAGGATCGGTCGGATCGTGAAGACGTTCGACTACATCAACTGTGTTGTCATAATGCTTCCCCTTACGATCTACAAGGGTACGTAGACAACACTCTTCCCTCTCGTTGCTATGCATCACCATGATAGATCTTGCGTGTGCGTAGGAATTAAATTACTGCGCTCCCCAACAATAGAGTGATCCATCTTGGGTTTTGTGAGATCTAGATAAATTCCAAGGTATAGGAAAGGGGAGGAGCCCTGTTAATACTAAAGGAATGCATCATTTCAGAGTTGATGTTTATTGGCACCAAGAAAGATTTATAATAAAGTTGGGTCATCTATTTTGGAACGGAGGGAGTATTTATCTTGTGAACATTCTATCAAGAACTTGGTATGCAATGTCTGTTGCTGCAGCGACACACCTCCACCGTTCCTGGCAAAGTCATCCAATGTTCGTCGTTCGTCGACACCTCCGCCGCTAACCGGCATGATGCACCCGAATTTTAAGAAGTAACTCAAATATTTTTTTAAACTTCTTGGCAACATACATGGTCTAGCATAATACTCACGGTAAAAAATTTGCGAAGCTAGGCACCGTCCAGTGGTGCTGCCTCCGCGGCGGTTGCGGCTTGGGGCCCTGGACCCTGATCCTATCTGGATCTAGTGGTGCCGGGGTCTGGGCCATGGCGGCTGGCGAGGCATGCGATTCGTCGGGGCTTGTCGGCCTCTAGGCACCATGGGGGTGCCGGCGGCGACGCGTGCCTGGCGTGGTGAGACTGCTGGACGTGGTGGTCATCTTCTTCTCGAGATGGCCGGCCAGAGGCTTGGTGAATGGATCTCAAGATCCATCATCTTGTACCGGCTGCGAGTAGGGGAGACATGGTTGCCGGTGAAAACCGAGCCGACGGCAGGCGATGGCGGCATTCTCGCTGTTACCTTGATGAAGGCATCATCGTGTAACTATTGTCGACCCACTCGTGCTGCTCCGGGGGAAACCCTAGGATCTGGTGTTCCAGATCGGATGATGGCGGCAGTGCGGTGTCGTTTCTCTCTTGGGAGCACCGTTTGCGGAGCAGCGCTAGATGTCAGAGGCAGGAGGTGGAGCGGCTTCGTCTTGCATGGAGCTTCGGTGGTGATGTCAAGTCATGCCTGACCGACAGGTGCTACGCTTTGTCATGCCTGGTCGGCAGGTGCTACGCACGACAGATCTTCCAAGTACTTCAAGCTGTGTTGGCTGGTGATACCTTGCAGCATGGCGCTGAGGTGTATCAGTGGCGACCGCGATGTGCTCAGCTGTTTGCGCGCAGGGAGGAGGTGCCGTTTGGCGTCGTGGTGGCGTCGACGATAGCTAGAGCGAGCAAGGTTGATTCATCGAGACGAGCTCAAGATGGAGCGGTGGCGGTTGGCGGCGGCATCTGAGTGCACGCCGGACAGGTGAGACCCATGCATAGAACAAAAGTCCCTTATTTAATATGAGCCAAAAAGGCACACAAGATATGATGGCGCCCATGTAAAGATAGCAAGTTTTATTAACAGTTTCAGACTTAGCGTAAAAGCGAGCATGGCATAAAGAGATTTATGATAGCAACTTTTCGAGCTCATGCCACTCACCACAAAGCATTGCATGGCAAAACAAGCATACCAACAGCAAGATGACATGTCATGAAGCTAACCATGTCAAGAGAAAGTTCACAGGATGCATGGATCACTAGCAACAACCATGGCAATATTGATTAACATGTTAACAATCTGCCAGGAACATTTTATAGCAAAAGTAGAGCAAAGAAAAGACATGCTAGACAACTCCATAATTCAAAAAATGGACATGGATGGATAGATAATAACCACATGTTCAAAACATCCTTACTGAAATATCCCAAAATAAGCATGTATATCACTGTAGCATCAAGTTTACATGGCATCAAAATAACAGCAGGAAAAGGACTTAGCAAAATCCTAAGTCCCTGAAAACAGCAACATCACGGAGCCTAGTTTGCATGCTTGTGCTAGTCACCACATAGATCAAACAAATACAAGACAAGCATCTCAGTAATATGGCATGTTTTAGTTCAAAACACATGTAGACCTCATGCCCATATGATGCACACATCGAATGCAACAAAAATGACAAATCATCATGATTTGATAAGTACCAGCTCCTAACATTTTATAGCACTCTTGCGTCAATGAAAATGGCATCATAACAGACAGTAACATGTATGGAAATGCTTCTAGCATGAAGAGCTCAACGAGACGAACAATTCTACATATCATATGCATGATTCGGATCAACGAGCACGGAGATATGACATGTAGAAGGAGGTATAAAAATATCACAGAATCGGGACTTAGAGAGAAAAACGACCTCGAGGGGGAAAAGTCAACAGCGGCGGATCTCGCCGGAATCTCGCCGGAGATGACCATAGGAGGTCGTGGAGGCGCCGGACGAGGTCGTGGACGGCGGGGAGGGACGGAGGAGGCCGGATCCGGGCGGGGACAGGCCAGATCCGGTCGGCGGTCTTCGGCTCCTATGGAGGAGGTGCATGGCAGCTCCGGCGGCAGAGCTTGGATGCGGTGCCGGCGGAGGTCGGCAGCTGCTCCGATAGGCGAGGACGAGCGGTGGTGGGGCGGATCCCGCGAGACGGCGACGGGGAGGCTGCAGAGGCGAAGCCGGCGTCGGCTTGGCGCGCGGTGGCGGCGACGATCGGGCGGCAGCGACGACGGCAGGGAACCCGGCGGCGGGGGCCCATGGGCACGGCCGCTGGCACGCAGTCGGGCTCAAGGCTGCCCGCGATGGGTCTGGCGGGCAGCTGCGGTGGTGGGGCGGCGGCGGCAGGTGGCGGCGCTGATTGATGCGGAGGTGATGACGTGGCACGGCGGGATTGATCGGGCGACGTGGTTGAGGGCGGCGGATATGTCCGGCAAGGCGCGGACGCTGCTCGGACCTTGCAGAGGAGGAGGAGGTTAGGGTTCATCCGCGAAAATTCGGAGGGGATCACATATCTATAGGTAGAAGGAAGTAGGAGTGTCCAAATGAGATGTGGTTTTTGCCCACACGATCGTGATCCGACGACGGAGGACATGGAAGTGGTTTAGATGGGTCATTGGGTTGTTTTTTAGGGGTGTTGGGCTGCAGCACAAAGAGGGCTTTTGCGGTTACCCGGTTAACCGTTGGGGCATCAAACGGCCTTCAAATGGAACAAAATTTAACAGGCGGTCTACCACTGATACACCAAGGCCACTTGACAAATCTTGGCCCATTCCGAGAACGTTTAACTCCCGCTCACGAAAAGAGACAAGAGGGGTGCGTCGGGTGCATGTGGGAGTGTCAGATTGCGAAACGGACAACGGGGAAAAAGCTCGGATGCATGAGACGAACATGAATGCAAATGCGATGCACATGATGACATGATATGAAATGCATGACATGAACAAAATGCAAAATGAAAAACAAAACCCAACCACGAAGGGAATATCATATCGCATCTCCGGAAAAGGCAAGAGGCGGAGTTACAAATATGGAAAGTTGCATCCGGGGTGTTACATGATCGGTATTATGAGTTTATGTGTCTTGATGTACCTAAGGTTGTTAGGAGTCCCGGATATGATTACGGACATGACGAGGATTCTCGAAATGGTCGAGACATAAAGATCGATATATTGGATGACTATGTTTGGACATCGGAATGATTCCGGGTGAGTTCGGGCACATACCGGAGTACCGGAAGGTTACCAGAACCCCCCGGGAAGTATATGGGCCTTATTGGGCCATAGTGGGAGAGAAGAGAAGGGAGCCTAAGAGGGGGTCCCCCCCCCCAAGCCCAATCCGAATTGGGTGGGGCGCCGGCACCCCCTTTCCTTCCCCCTCTCTCCCCCTTCCTTCCTCTCCTAATCCAACTAGGGAAGGGGGGATCCTACTCCCGGTGGGAGTAGGACTCCCTTGGGCGCTCCATAGAGGGCCAGCCCCTCCCCCTCCTCCACTCCTTTATATACGGGGGAGGGGGCACCCCATAGACACACAAGTTGACAATTTTCTTAGTCGTGTGCAGTGCCCCCCTCCACCATAATCCACATCGGTCATATCGTTGCAGTGCTAGGGCGAAGCCCTGTTCCGGTAGCTTCATCATCGCCGTCATCATGCCGTCATGCTGACGAAACTCTCCCTCGACACTCAGCTGGATCTAAAGTTCGCGGGACGTCACCGAGCTGAACGTGTGCAGATTGCGAAGATGCCGTACTTTCGGTGCTAGGATCGGTCGGATCATGAAGACGTTCGACTACATCAACTGTGTTGTCATAACGCTTCCCCTTACGGTCTACAAGGGTACGTAGACAACACTCTTCCCTCTCGTTGCTATGCATCACCATGATAGATCTTGCGTGTGTGTAGGAATTTTTTTTAAATTACTGCGCTCCCCAACAATATAGTGATCCATCTTGGGTTTTGTGAGATCTAGATAAATTCCAAGGTATAGGAAAGGGGAGGAGCCCTGTTAATACTAAAGGAATGCATCATTTCAGAGTTGATGTTTATTGGCACCAAGAAAGATTTATAATAAAGTTGGGTCATCTATTTTGGAACGGAGGGAGTATTTATCTTGTGAACATTCTATCAAGAACTTGGTATGCAATGTCTGTTGCTGCAGCGACACACCTCCACCGTTCCTGGCAAAGTCGTCCAATGTTCGTGGTTCATCGACACCTCCGCCGCTAACCGGCATGATGCACCCGAATTTTAAGAAGTAACTCAAATATTTTTTTTTAACTTCTTGGCAACATACATGGTCTAGCATAATACTCACGGTAAAAAATTTGCGAAGCTAGGCACCGTCCAGTGGTGCTGCCTCCGCGGTGGTTGCGGCTTGGGGCCCTGGACCCCGATCCGATCTGGATCTAGTGGTGCCGGGGTCTGGGCCATGGCGGCTGGCGAGGCATGGGATTCGTCGGGGCATGTCGGCCTCTAGGCACTATGGGGGTGCCGGCGGCGACGCGTGCCCGGCGTGGTGAGACTGCTGGACGTGGTGGTCATCTTCTTCCCGAGATGGCCGGCCAGAGGCTTGGTGAACGGATCTCAAGATCCATCATCTTGTCCCGGCTGCGAGTAGGGGAGACATGGTTGCCGGTGAAAACCGAGCCGACGGCAGGCGATGGCGGCATTCTCGCTGTTACCTTGATGAAGGCATCGTCGTGTAACTATTGTCGACCCACTCGTGCTGCCCGGAAACCCTAGGATCCGTGTTCCAGATCGGACGATGGCGGCAAAGGCGGTGTCGTTTTCTCTTGGGAGCACCATTTGCGAGCAGCGCTAGATGTCGAGGCAGGAGGTGGAACGGCTTCGTCTTGCACGGAGCTTCGTGGTGATGTCAAGTCATGCCCGACCGACGGGTGCTACGCTTTGTCATGCTCGGTCGGCGGGTGCTACGCACGACAGATCTTCCAAGTACTTCAAGCGTGTCACCGGTGATACCGGCAGCATGGCGCCGAGGTGTATCGATGGCGATCGCGACGTGCTCAGCTGTTTTGCGCAGGAGGAGGTGCCGTTTGGCGTCGTGGTGGCGCCGACGATAGCTAGAGCGAGCAAGGTTGATTCATCACTACAGCTCAAGATGGAGCGGTGGCGATTGGCGGCGGCGGCATCCGAGTGCACGCCGGACAGGTGAGACCCATGCATAGAACAAAAGTCCCTTATTTAATATGAGCCAAAAGGCACACAAGATATTATGGCGCCTATGTAAAGATAGCAAGTTTTATTAACAGTTTCAGACTTAGCGAAAGCAGAGCATGGCATAAACAGATTTATGATAGCAACTTTTCGAGCTCATGCCACTCACCACAAAGCATTGCATGGCAAAACAAGCATACCAACAGCAAGATGACATGTCATGAAGCTAACCATGTCAAGAGAAAGTTCACAGGATGCATGGATCACTAGCAACAACCATGGCCATATTGATTAACATGTTAACAATCTGCCAGGAACATTTTATAGCAAAAGTAGAGCAAAGAAAAGACATGCTAGACAACTCCATAATTCCAAAAAGGGACATGGATGGATAGATAATAACCATATGTTCAAAACATCCTTACTGAAATATCCCAAAATAAGCATGTATATCACTGTAGCATCAAGTTTACATGGCATCAAAATAAGAGCAGGAAAAGGACTTAGCAAAATCCTAAGTCCCTGAAAACAGCAACATCACGGAGCCTAGTTTGCATGCTTGTGCTAGTCACCACATAGATCAAACAAATACAAGACAGGCATCTCTGTAATATGGCATGTTGTAGTTCAAAACACATGTAGACCTCTTGCCCATATGATGCACACATCGAATGCAACAAAAATGACAAATCATCATGATCTGATAAGTACCAGCTCCTAACATTTTATAGCACTCTTGCGTCAATGAAAATGGCATCATAATGCATAAGAATATCGTATGGAAATGCTTTTAGCATGAAGAGCTCAACGAGACGAACAATTCTACATATCATATGCATGATTCGGATCAACGAGCACGGAGATATGACATGTAGAAGGAGGTATTAAAATATCACAGATTCGGGACTTATAGAGAAAAATGACCTCGAGGGGGAAAAGTCAACAGCGGCGGATCTCGCCGGAATCTCGCTGGAGATGACCATAGGAGGTCGTGGAGGCGCCGGACGAGGTCGTGGACGGCGGGGAAGGACGGAGGAGGCCGGATCCGGGCGGGGACAGGCCAGATCCGGTCGGCGGTCTTCGCTCTCGTGGAGGAGGTGCATGGCGGCTCGGCGGCAGAGCTTGATGCGGTGCCGGCGGAGGTCGGCAGCGCTCCGTAGGGCGAGGACGAGCGGTGGCGGGCAGATCCGCGAGACGGCGACGGGAGGCTGCAGAGGCGAAGGCGCGTCGGCTTGGCGCTGCTGTGGCGGCGACGATCGGGCGGCGGCGGACGACGGCAGGGAACCAGAAGCGGCGGCGGGGCCCACGGGCACGGTGGCGGGCACGGTCGGGCTCGCGCCGGCCCGCGATTGGTTTGGCGGGCCGCGCGGTGGTGGGAGGCGGCGGCGACAGGTGGCGGCGCCTGATTGGATGCGGGAGGCGGAGGTGATGACGTGGCACGGCGGGATTGATCGGGCGACGTGGCTGAGGGCGGCGGACATGTCCGGCGCGGCGTGGACGCGTTCGGACGCGCAGAGGAGGAGGAGGTTAGGGTTCATCCGCGAAAATTCGGAGGGGATCACATATCTATAGGTAGAAGGAAGTAGGAGTGTCCAAATGAGGTGTGGTTTTTGCCCACACGATCGTGATCCAACGACGGAGGACATGGAAGTGGTTTAGATGGGTCATTGGGCTGTTTTTTAGGGGTGTTGGGCTGTAGCACAAAGAGGGCTTTTGCGATTACCCGGTTAACCGTTGGGGCATCAAACGGCCTTCAAATGGAACAAAATTTAACAGCGGTCTACCACCGATACACCAAGGCCACTTGACAAATCTTGGCCCATTCCGAGAACGTTTAACTCCCGCTCACGAAAAGAGACAAGAGGGGTGCGCCGGGTGCATGTGGGAGTGTCGGATTGCGAAACGGACAACGGGGAAAAAGCTCGGATGCATGAGACGAACATGAATGCAAATGCGATGCACATGATGACATGATATGAAATGCATGACATGAACAAAATGCAAAATGAAAAACAAAACCCAACCACGAAGGGAATATCATATCGCATCTCCGGAAAAGGCAAGAGGCGGAGTTACAAATATGGAAAGTTGCATCCGGGGTGTTACACGATCGGTATTATGAGTTTATTTTTCTTGATGTACCTAAGGTTGTTAGGAGTCCCGGATATGATTACGGACATGACGAGGAGTCTCGAAATGGTCGAGACATAAAGATCGATAGATTGGATGACTATGTTTGGACATCGGAATTATTCCGGGTGAGTTCGGGCACATACCGGAGTACCGGAAGGTTACCAGAACCCCCCGGGAAGTATATGGGCCTTATTGGGCCATAGTGGGAGAGAGGAGAAGGGAGCCTAAGAGGGGGTGCCCCCCCCCCCCAAGCCCAATCCGAATTGGGTGGGGCGCCGGCCCCCCCTTTCCTTCCCCCTCTCTCCCCCTTCCTTCCTCTCCTAATCCAACTAGGGAAGGGGGGATCCTACTCCCGGTGGGAGTAGGACTCCCTTGGGCGCGCCATAGAGGGCCAGCCCCTCCCCCTCCTCCACTCCTTTATATACGGGGGAGGGGGCACCCCATAGACACACAAGTTGACAATTTTCTTAGTCGTGTGCAGTGCCCCCCTCCACCATAATCCACATCGGTCATATCGTAAAGGCTTAGGCGAAGCCCTATTCCGGTAGCTTCATCATCACCGTCATCATGCCATCATGCTGACGAAACTCTCCCTCGACACTCAGCTGGATCTAAAGTTCGCGGGACGTCACCGAGCTGAACGTGTGCAGATCGCGGAGATGTCGTACTTTCGGTGCTAGGATCGGTCGGATCGTGAAGACGTTCGACTACATCAACTGTGTTGTCATAACGCTTCCCCTTACGGTCTACAAGGGTACGTAGACAACACTCTTCCCTCTCGTTGCTATGCATCACCATGATAGATCTTGCGTGTGCGTAGGAATTGTTTTTAAATTACTGCGCTCCCCAACAATAGAGTGATCCATCTTGGGTTTTGTGAGATCTAGATAAATTCTAAGGTATAGGAAAGGGGAGGAGCCCTGTTAATACTAAAGGAATGCATCATTTCAGAGTTGATGTTTATTGGCACCAAGAAAGATTTACAATAAAGTTGGGTCATCTATTTTGGAAAGGAGGGAGTATTTATCTTGTGAACATTCTATCAAGAACTTGGTATGCAATGTTTGTTGCTGCAGCGACACACCTCCACCGTTCCTGGCAAAGTCGTCCAATGTTCGTCGTTCATCGACACCTCCGCCGCTAACCGGCATGATGCACCCGAATTTTAAGAAGTAACTCAAATATTTTTTTTTAACTTCTTGGCAACATACATGGTCTAGCATAATACTCACGGTAAAAAATTTGCGAAGCTAGGCACCGTCCAGTGGTGCTGCCTCCGCATGCGGTTGCGGCTTGGGGCCTCGGACCCCGATCCGATCTGGATCTAGTGGTGCCGGGTGCAGGACATGGCGGTGGCGAGGCATGGGAATCGTCGGGGCTTGTCGGCCTCTAGGCACCATGGGGGTGCCGGCGGCGACGCGTGCCCGGCGTGGTGAGACTGCTGGACGTGGTGGTCATCTTCTTCCCGAGATGGCCGGCCAGAGGCTTGGTGAACGGATCTCAAGATCCATCATCTTGTCCCGGCTGCGAGTAGGGGAGACATGGTTGCCGGTGAAAACCAAGCCGACGGCAGGCGATGGTGGCATTCTCGCTGTTACCTTGATGAAGGCATCGTCGTGTAACTATTGTCGACCCACTCGTGCTGCTCCGGGGGAAACCCTAGGATCTGGTGTTCCAGATTGGACGATGGCGGCAGTGCGGTGTCGCTTTCTCTTGGGAGCACCGCTTATGAGCAGCGCTAGATGTCGAGGCAGGAGGTGGAGCGGCTTCGTCTTGCACGGAGCTTCGTGGTGATGTCAAGTCATGCCCGACCGACAAGTGCTACGCTTTGTCATGCTCGGTCGGCGGGTGCTACGCACGACAGATCTTCCAAGTACTTCAAGTCGTGTCACCGGTGATACCTGGCAGCATGGCGCTGAGGTGTATCAGTGGCGACCGCGACGTGCTCAGCTGTTTGCGCGCAGGGAGGAGGTGCCGTTTGGCGTCGTGGTGGCGTCGACGATAGCTAGAGCGAGCAAGGTTGATTCATCACTACAGTTCTGAAGATGGAGCGGTGGCAGTTGGCGGCGGCGGCATCTGAGTGCACGCCGGACAGGTGAGACCCATGCATAGAACAAAAGTCCCTTATTTAATATGAGCCAAAAAGGCACACAAGATATTATGGCGCCCATGTAAAGATAGCAAGTTTTATTAACAGTTTCAGACTTAGCAGAAAACAGAGCATGGCATAAACAGATTTATGATAGCAACTTTTCGAGCTCATGCCACTCACCACAAAGCATTGCATGGCAAAACAAGCATACCAACAGCAAGATGACATGTCATGAAGCTAACCATGTCAAGAGAAAGTTCACAGGATGCATGGATCACTAGCAACAACCATGGCAATATTGATTAACATGTTAACAATCTGCCAGGAACATTTTATAGCAAAAGTAGAGCAAAGAAAAGACATGCTAGACAACTCCATAATTCCAAAAAGGGACATGGATGGATAGATAATAACCACATGTTCAAAACATCCTTACTGAAATATCCCAAAATAAGCATGTATATCACTGTAGCATCAAGTTTACATGGCATCAAAATAACAGCAGGAAAAGGACTTAGCAAAATCCTAAGTCCCTAAAAACAGCAACATCACGGAGCCTAGTTTGCACGCTGAGGTGTATCAGTGGCGACCGCGACGTGTTCAGCTGTTTGCGCGCAGGGAGGAGGTGCCGTTTGGCGTCGTGGTGGCGTCGACGATAGCTAGAGCGAGCAAGGTTGATTCATCAAGACAGATTCGAATATGGAGCGGTGGCGGTTGGCGGCGGCGGCATCTCGAGAGGCACGCCGGACCGTGAGACCCATGCCCGCAAGCGCCCTAGATGGGTTCACAGGTCTTAGATGTTAGGTTTGGCTGCGATGTCATTTGGTATTAGGCCAGCTATCTGCGCCTTCATCACCTGGATAGAGGTGCTTAGACGGCGGCTTTAGTCTTACTGTTGTATTACTTTGTAAGGTCTTGTGAGAATAATTAATAAAGTGGCCGTATGCATCACCCAGATGCAGAGGCCGGGGGTCATCCTCCTTTTCTAAAAAAAAATTTGGGAAATGTGACTTATGCCATATTCCAAGCAAAAACGCCATTATTCACGGTTTTTGTATCAGCACTTTTATTTATTTATTTTATTTTCTTGCTCAAAATATGACATCGCTCATTTTGTTCCAAAACTTTAAAATTGAGTATTATGCTAGACTATGTTTGTCGCAAAAAAGTTTCACATTTTTTTACTATTTTCTTAAAAAATTGCTTAATCGGGTGCGCCTGCACACATGTTCCAAAAATCCGTACCACATGCCTAATTGACTAGGGAAGATGAAAGTTTGCAATATAGGTATAGCTAAAGTGACTTGTGTTTCATAATTTGATGTCTTAATAAAGATTTGCATGTGGTAGTGTTTATTTCATTACAGAATTGAACCAATACAGATCTTCTTTAGCTGATGCTCTCTGTTTATATGCTGGTTAGTTTGTCATCTACAAACCATATAGCAGTAGGGCAGTGGTCCACATAGGTTTGAAGTACTGATACATCAACAGTTGGTACTATTTCCTTGTGTATGTTTATCACAGCAGTTCTAATTAAGCCCCTCAGAGAGCTACGGGTAGAATTTGGGCTGCCAGGCTCTGCACTGCTACTTTGTCTGTAATACACAACAAAACAACCTCCGGCGCCAACAATCTGTTTATCCGCAATTCTGATCCCCAACAATCACCACCGGCTCATAAGTCCGCTCCACCAAGCGCCAACAGAAACCTCAGCACTGCATAAATATAGGTGCCGCCTCCTTATCACAACATGGCAAATGCAGAACGAAATATTACATGATCAAATGAGAAGATTCTTTTCAATTTCCTATCTGTCTGAACAACCAAACTTCAAACAGTTGAGCATGACTCACCTTGATCGCGTGTTTCAATTCGAGAGAGAAAAACAAAATCATCTGCTTGTCGTCAACGGAGCAAGCTCTTCACTTGTGCCACTTGATGCTGCACCCGACACTACAGGAACAGAAACCAAATGTTGGGAAACTAACAAACTGAATTGAAGACATATGAAAACATGCTAAGATTCTACTTGACCTAAACATACCTTGGTTTTTGGTCGAAAGGCAATTCTTGGCCACTAAGTGCACAGTCGATTGCACGGCTTAAATCTCTACAAGTTGCAAATGAATAAGAACACATGGTAACCTGGAGCTTTTGCGCATCGGTTTCACAATATGTACCTTCCGGTGACTGGCACATTGTTACTGGGTCTTGAATCATCAAATTGCCCGTGGTAAAAAAGTGCAAATGGCCTTCGCCCATCCTGTCACAAAGTTTAGACAGATAAGAAATCAGGCACGATGTGACACAAGAAAACCGGGACACTGAACATATAATCATCATGAATTCATAGATCACGAGCATACGAGTCGATGTTGTTACCTTTTTGAACAAGTAGAACTCTGGTGTGCAGACTGCTCGAAAAGCCTTAGCAACTTCTTGAGACTGCAAGGTGCAATAGTAAGCATGGAGTTGGAGAGATCACAGGGACTGCATCAGGAAGCACATATAAGTGGGCAGACCTCATCATACAAATAAGGAAAAGGGTATTTAAACAATTTTGCCTCCTCCGCCACGTACTCGGGGCCATCCTGCAGAATCACAAGATTAATTTGTGTTCAAATGGGAAAACCTGACAAGTTGCATCAACCATAATGGAATAATATGTATTGATACAGAAGCAGCACAATACATAAGTCTAACGAGCAAAGAACAAAAGGCATCTCCCATTTACTAAATTCCTCCAGTTACCTATCATTCATTTTACTAGCTAGATGGATAAGGTTCAGTCATAAATTAAGTAAAATATGAATTTTCTGAGAAAACATTTTAAGTTCGCAGGAAGAGATGTCCTGGTTAAGAAGTACATAGAAAGGAACTAAAAGCTATTCATGCTTATTGGTTGTAAGTAAAGCATAACCTGGGGATGTGTCACAATTGAATTTGAGGATATGGCGACAGAAGCAAGTCCTTTCTGCATTGCATTATATTTGTATCCATGTCAATTTGAAGCTACAAGCACAAATCAAAGAGAAATTCTCATCTGGTCTTGCAATGTTCTTACCTCCATATAGAATGAAGTGAGCTTTGCAATATCTTTTTTCAGATGTTTTACAAATGGACAGTGATTGCATATGAACATAACCTGAAAGAAAGACAAAGTCGAGAATTACTCTCTTGAACGGACTTGTGTTAAACACCTTCAAGAATTACAGTTATGTTTGCACAACTGAGTAGATATATGACACTCCATATTTCTCCAGGGACACATGAGTTGGCTGAACACCTAGCCTTTAGGGCAGTCTACTGAACCATTTCGTACTTAAAAGACCAATTTCCGAATTGTTACACTTTCCGTGGATTTTTTTTTTGTTGTTGTTTTTTCCCTCGTTTTAGATACCTATTGTAAAGGTTAGAAATTAATTCTTGGAGTCTAAACTATTCATGGCGAAATTTCCGGAAAAACAGCGCTTAAGAAACATGTGACTGCAGTGGAGTGGTAAAAGCTAGAAAAACAGATTGCTATCTTCACAAGCATTTTAAGGAACAATATATGTATGCATGCCTAATAAATCAACTTGCTTCAAGACCTACTAATTCAACTTTTTTCCAACCATCAGATCAGCAATATACTTGCATAGCTCATTGATCCATAAACACCCCAGCATCATCATCAACATATCAAGGAACACATTTATGTCATGTCATACAGCAGCAACTTGAGTAAATATACCAATTTGAGATGGTGACTCAGTAAACATACAGGAAAAAAGTTGGATATACCGTTGTCACTAAACATCTATCGAACCCCACCAGTCAATGATCAGAAAGCTTCCCAAAAAGTTTTAACGCCCTTACTGAAATTGCCGGACGCGCATATATTCACTGCCCTAGTCTAACTGAGGGCAACAACGAATGCTGAACAGAAAGCATGCATGCTAACTTTTTCAGTCATTAAAGCGAACGATGCGCCTATCTATAGCACAGATTAACCGAAAAATTCACTGACCAGCAAAGCAGGGCTGCCCTCGAAGTCATCCAGTGTCCAGATTTTCCCCGTCAGGGGCTCCGGGAGCTGCATAATCACCAACAAGAAACCATACACGGCAGCAACATGAGGCTTCAATCTTGATTAAAACATGGGCTAGAAATTACTAAAAAGCAAGAGCGACCTCGAATTGGGGGGCACGGAAGCCCACGGAGACGCCGGTGGACTCCAGCCTGGCTGCGCGCACCCGGAGACGCGTACTGCGGCGGCCTCCCCTGCTCGCCGCCGGCGAGACAAGGGACCTGTACGCGCGGCTGTGGCGGGCGAGGGCCGGCCATGGGCGGGACGAGGACGACACGGAGGAGGAAAGCAGGGAGGCGCGCACTCCGGCGGCGCACGCGGCGACCAGGGACATGGCGCGCTCTGCTCTTCCGTCCCTTCTCTCTGCTTATGCACCTGTGTGGCTGCCACTGTCCGAAATCCTCGCTATTCTGTTCGGCGTATCTCCCGATTCCGTAGATGGGCCGACAGCTTAAGAAATGGCCCAAAGAGAGCGATGGTCCATTGGTCCGGTCCAGTTGAAGAAAGCACGTGGTGGAGGCAACTTTCATGCCAATGGACGCCACCGTTATTCTTGGGATCCCTCTCTGCACCCGCAATATTCCTGACTTCTGGAGTTGGCACTACGTTAAGCATGGCCTGTTTACTGTGAAATCAGCTTTTTTTTTTTGAGGTAATACTGTGAAATCAGCTTATAACATGCTCGTAGCAACGAAGCAGCAGGGCCGGTCCTGGGCCAGGGCAGCAGGAGCGACGGCCCGGGGCCCAGCCAAACTAGGGGCCCCGACCTAGTACTGCAACCTGCAGTGTATATATATATATGGGCCCTGATAAATTGGTGCAAATTAAAAGAAGCCTCTAGACAGGGAGGCCCATCTCGTACAGGAGGCAAAAGCCCAACAGCCGAGAGGCCTGAATCTTAAGGCACACATGCACATAGCGAGCGATTCTTCTGTTCCTCGTCAGACTGCGCCGACGCCGGTTCGTTTTCTCACCTGTTCGCCTCCACAGATCGGCCGATCGGGGCATTCGGCGACTGCGAGTCTGCGACAGCTGCCGCCGCCGGATGCTAGCACATAAGGTGCGTTGGCAAAGAATAGCAGGAGACAAAGGTAAATCTCAAGATGAATTTCTCTTAGCCCTCAATCTTAATCTAGTGAATAGTGATTAATCTATAATCTTTCTTTCTATGGCAGAGTTCCATCATATGTTGCTGCCGACTTGGTCGTTAAGACCTGGACTTGTTGTAATCTTGTTTCCTTAATGATTGATGGATAGCTGAAGCATGAAGAACACAGATTGTCACTGATTTACTGCAACCTTCAGCCTTCAGGTGCCTTCACTCCTTTTCTTGCAAACATGCTGCCCAAAAAACATTTGTCTGGTTGCGAGAAAAGAAAAAAGAGGAAAATAACAGATAAGTCCATTGGATTGCAGAAGGGAGCTATGCATAAATATGTTATAAGGAATGAATCTACTGATAATCTTGATGAATTATATTGCGCTGGTGCTGAAGAACAACAACCTGCTGAGAATGAGACCACATTTCTTAGAGCCGTTTCTCATGATTACTGAAGGCCTGGAGGTTTGTTAGCATGTCATTTCTTTTTGTTTATGCTCTGTAACTTCTATGATATATTATTCAGACCTTAAGTATGGCATTGTTATCATATAATATTATTTATCAAGACAAGGAAAATTACCATTGTTTATTGTAGCTTTGCAAAAAAAAAATATCAATGTATGGAAATCATTTTTTTTTTTGCCTCCAATTTAGCCGCTGGGCCCATTCATTTGAGTTCGCCCCGGGGCCTCCGAAACTCCAGGACCGGCTCTTCAAGTGTTCCGCGGGCTCCTTTTTTTTTGCCTCCAATTTAACCATGATTGTTGTAATATTGCAGAAGAGAAGCATGGTTGGAGGGAACCGCGGGCTCCTCGAGTTCAAACGCAGAGAAGAACAGTTGGAAAAGATTGTGGAAGACGAGTGTTCCGGCTAAGGTGAGGATGTTCTTGTGGCGCCTTTCCAGACACTCGCTACCAACGAATGATGTACGCATGCATCGCCACATGACAGATTCAGCCAGCTGTGGGCTTTGTGGCGCGCCTGACTCGTGGCGACACTCTCTCATCGAGTGTACTGCATCAACGTGCACTTGGGCTCTCAGCGACAGTGATCTTGTGCAGCAAATGACGGAAATCATTGAACCCTCCGCCAAGCAATGGATGTTTACTCTCATAGAAACTCTGTCGCAGCAGAAATTCATGTTGCTTGCGGTAACTATGTGGGCAATCTGGTCGGCACGGCGGAAGGCGATACATGAAGGTATTTTCCAGAGCCCACAATCCACACATGCGTTCGTAAACAGGTATATATCAGATTTGGATATCGTGGGTGCTAGCAATCCGCGGGCCGTCCAGGGACCGGTATCGCATGCGGCGCCTGCTGCTAGACCCAAGGCTCCTCCTATGGGCTGTGCAAATATTCATGTGGACGCAGGAGTCAGGTTCGAGCGGGGAGGCTCCGCTGCTGCTATCTGCAGGGATGACCAAGGATTCTATCTGGGAAGCTCTGCACTAGTCACTTATGGTGTATGCGATCCTACTGTTCTGGAGGCGATTGCTTGCCGGGAGGCCTTAGCTTTGGCAGAGGATCTCAACCTGCAACAGTTCATCATTGCCTCAGACTCAAACAAGTTGTCTCGGACATTCATAAGGGGACTAGAGGCCGATATGGTACTATCATTAGCGAAATAAAACTCAGTGCTACTATGTTTAATTGTAAATTTTGTTTGGGAGGGACGTGCTGTAAACTATGAGGCACATAGACTAGCTAAATTTGCTCTTTCGCAGGGTCCGGGACGCCATGTGTGGCTGGGAAACCCCCATGACCCTTCATGTATCCCACTTCATGTGGATTTTGGTGACGAATAAATTGTTTTTCACCCCTCAAAAAAAATGTTGAAGAAAGCACATTTACCCCTAAAAAACTCAGAGAAAAAAAGTCAAAGAAAGCACATATGTCTTGTACGATTTCTCAAAAAAAGAACGTCCTGCATAAACCGCCCCCAAAACAGAACAAGATTAAAATCATGCCCTCAGGGTCCTAATCCACACATTTGTCATCGTGCGGTACTAGCAGAGGGCAGTCACTGAATGGCGGGTCGACGCGAGTGTAGAGGTGTTTGGTTTGCCGGACAACTTTAAGTGGCGAGATGACTAGGCGACAGAGACAAGGGAAACAAACAGCTATTTGAGCGGAGGGTAACGGAGACGAGTGGAGATACGGCAACGGGGATGAGTAGGGCTCCCCGGGGCTAGAAGGAGGAGGCAAGTGAGGGATGATATCGTGCGCGGTTGGGATCGATGTTGGTGGTCCACGTGCCCTAATGATCTCCTCGTCATTGTGTACCACTGGCAAGAGGAACATCTAGCCATCTTCTCTGAACCACTTGAACCTCCAGTTAATGTACCAGTGATATTGAAACAACCATCACTCACACTTATTTAAGACCTTTAAACCTCTATCAACCTAGACCTCTAGTAGGAACTAAAAGACCGAATTACAAAAAATTAACCGTCTATCCTTCTTAAAACCTTGGGGCATGAACACTTATTTCCACCCAGCTATGGCCTTCCTCACAACTCAAAGCATAAGAATATTGGACCCACTCATGCACCTTCACCCCCCTTATGCATGACAGGACGTGCGGGTGTGTTTTGGCCAACGGGGAAGTAAGGGTACTTTCTACCATTATGTATGGGGAAAGGGCCACGTGTTGGTTAGCTATGCTTTCGCTAGCATATTTTTGTTGATAAGAGGGGTGTATTCCCCAAAAAAAAGTAAGAATTCAGTTCGGCGGAAGGGTACAAAGGTTTAAAAAAAGTATATCATCAACGAGTTGATACACTTTCTTAGGGAATCTTCAAAGGAGACCTGTAAAACACCGGTATATGTTTGGTCGGACACATTTGTTCACTTTTGCAATCCAATGGGGACTTGTATGCTGTATCAGTCCGTGAAGCTGTCCGGACGTCCAAATTCTGGTATTTTGGAGACAAAAGTAGGGGAGCTTTGCTTGAGTCCGAACATGCAATTGACCAATCACATGCATGGTTCCTCTCTTCTCTCTCTTCTCCCATCCGCACATGCATGGTCCCCCCTCTTCTCTCTCTCCTCCCAACCCAAAATATTTCACTACATGCATGGTTCTCACCTACATTTTCCTCTCAATCGGATACTTTGCAATTAGTGTTGGATTGCTCTCTCTCATATCATGTCCACGGACCATGTCCAGATATAAAAACGGGCATATACTGGAGAAATTTACAGGTAGGTGTTGGATATGCCATTACACACTCTTAGATTTAGATCCTCTTGGCGTATCAAGGTTGTGGGGGACACTAGGGTCCTGCCAATAAGGGTGTGTGTTGCTGGGCTGGCTGCTTTTTTTGGTTTTCGGAAGGTATTACTTAGTTTTTTGTTTTACTTTCTTTAATGTGTTTTTCAAGGGTTTAGTACTTTTTCTTTTGGTTTTTCCTTCTTTTTTGTGTTCCTGTTTGTTTTTTATCGTTTATTCATTCTTTTGTTTTTATTTTGTCTTCTCTTCTTTCATTTTCGCCTGCTAATTCATGAATATTTATTTAAAAATTTGACCATTTAAAATGGCTATGAAGATTTAAAAAAAATCTTGAACATTTTAAAAAATTACGAATATATGTATATGTACTAAAACTCTAAGCTCCCTGGGGAAAGAAGTTGCTCGAGGTTGTAATGGGCCGTGAGGCAAATGCTAAATATAATCTAATCTACCGTGCCCCGGCCTCAAGATAGCTCTGGCACTGCTAAGTTCACCAGAGAAGCCAACACTGCTGCTCTCCCATCCGACTCTGTATCTATCGAGGGTGAGCGTGGGCACCAACCGAAGGTCATTGCCCTTATCGACTTTTGCTGCGGTGCTCGCCGGCGAACAGGTGGCCACGTAGTGTTCAACAATAGCGCTTAGCCGCAGGTGTGGGGCCAATTCCGACACGGTTAAGGCCTAGCCCAAACATGCAAAACCAAAACAAGGTAGCCAATCATAACAGCCCATCGACTGAATAAAAATAAAAATCTAACTCAATAAGTGAAAAAACAGCGCGGCGAAGCGCGCTTATCCCTCTAGTTAAGATACTAAGCTCCCGACATTTTTAGCCTCGTGATGCATAGGGGTCTGTGAGGGATGCTATGGGTCCCGTCTACAAGGGTGTGTGTCATTGTGCCGCATGGTTCTAGAAAGTATTGTTTGGTTTTCGCTTTCTTTATTTTTCGTGTTTCAACAGTTTTTTAATAGTTTTTCTTTTGGGTTTCTTTCTGGCTTTTAATTTTTTTGGTTGTTTTTCTTTTTTATTGCTTCATTTTATTTTCACGCCTTAATTCATGAATATATTTATTAAAGTCACGAACATTTCTAGAATTCATGAACATTTTCTAAGTTCATGATCATTTTTTATTTACAAACTTTTGGCAAATTTGCGAACTTTGTTTGGAATCCATGAATATATCCTCGCAAAGAGTTTTATTTATTCTCAACATTTTAAAATTCAATATTCATTAACATACATGAACCTCTTTCGGTTTAATGAACTTCTTAAAAAACGATAGCCGGTTTTTTGTGAGCTACCAGTAGACGAGCGGAAAGAAAAAGCTAAGTGAGCGAGCGAAGCATGGAGACAAGTTGAGCGAGCGAGAGCTAGCAATGGCGAACAACCTATGGCTGGATGGTTAGAGGGACTGTGGCATCTCAGCCCACCAGGGTTCAAGTCCTGGTGTTCACATTTATTTCTGGATTTATTTCAGGATTTTCGGCGATGCGCATTCAGTGGGAGGAGACGTTCCCATCGACGACAAGGTGGCTACGATGACTTCGTAAATTTCAAGATGATATACCGGCTCAATCTTTGGAAGGTACTCATAAGGATAGGGTGTGCGTGTGTGCATTCATAGAAATGAGTGTATGCGCGTGTATATATAAGTGTTTGCGTTTGTACTGTGTTAAAAAAAAGCAATTGTAGCAATTCTACGGTCTAACATGGAATAACAGCTCCCAAAGAACCCACGCAACCAACAACAAACTCCATTTTCCTATAAGAAAAAGTATCATGTCCAACAACAGTCCAACATGATATAGGAATGAAACAATACATCATCGGAACATAATTAAAAACCAAACCAGCATAGATAAAATCAAAACGAAATAACCGGCCATAATAGCCTGCTAAAGAATAAAGAGTCAATCCCACAAGCGAAACACGGCGCGGTGAAGCGCCCTATTTGGTTCAGCTTTTATCGATGGATTCCGCTGCCGCGCAGTAGAATCTGAACCAAAGGTGAATCCAGCAGAATCCGATTCCAGAAATCCGTTGCCAAAATCTAAACCAAAAGCGGAAGCAGCCCAGGATGTGCTTTCCAAAATCTGATTTCGCTACGGGCCAAAATCTGAAAAGGCTGTATCAGCTGGTTTGTCAAATGACCTACATCCTTTTTACATCAGATTTTCCACAGCAGATTTTTCACAGCTGCTTTTAGAAATCTAGAGCCGAACCAAACAGGGCCATAGTCTCTGTTTTGCGCTGCGTTTCCTTTTTTTCGATGGCAACTGATGAGTGATGACGAGGTTAACGGATCGGACAGAGTCAGCTCCAAGCGACAGCAACTGTTCGGCCCGCCGGTCCGCTGCTTGTTTGCTACTACCAGAGAGCGCATGGCCATCCATGCGTCGGCTGACAAGAGCATGAGCCAGCCGGATCTACTTGTCGGTGAATGTGCCTGCTGCTCGCCGCTGCCGGTGCGCAGCGTGTGGCCAAACCGCGTCGGTAAAAGCGGCACCCCACTACTGTTCGGTGCCTGGGCTGGGCGGCGGAGCACCGGGGCATGTGGTCGAGCACCAGAGCCAGGACAATGGCGGCGTCGCCACTACCGCCCCTTGCGGCCTCGCGAAGCTTTCCGGCCGGATCCGTGCGTCGCAGCTGGCCCTGCGCGCGCACCAGATTAGCAATGTGGCCGCAGATAGCCTCTGGCGGTTCGCTTGGTGGACCATTCCATCGCCTCCATGGCCGCAACTTCACTCCATGCCTCTTCTTCGTGTAATGCCAAGCCACTAGCCCGGTGATAGAAGGGACGCGAGAATCTTGCATCGTTGGTGGCTACGCTCGCGACACGCGCGGGTCGTCGTCCCGGCAGGTCGTGTATACTTCTATTGAAATGCTCATGCTACTATTAAAAGTTAATGGTTATTTTTTTAAGAGAAAAAAAGCATCAACCGAGTCCGAGATGGGGCTCGAGCCTAGCCCGACTTTGAATTAACAAGGCCATCATCCGGCCAGAATTACAAGCACACGCCCTCAGACAAAGAGAAGGAAATACATGGCAAAAAGTTACACAAACGATGGACAGCATCACACTAAACCTACACATTACAGCAACTGAAGATAAGCAATGGAAGATGAAGCCGTAGCCGCCAAGGTCCTCAACCGAAAATGTAGCACCAGGAGCAAGATCGCACAGGCTCAGGGGAGATGGGGACCCGCACCAACGGGGCATGCCGTCGCCATACACATACGGACCCCGGTACGGCACATCCAACAGACCATCTTCGAAGGAGGCCGCTACCTCCTCGCCTGGATCGAAGGCGCCGGACCGTCGCAAGATGCGTTGATGCAGCCGGAAGTGGCCACATAGATAGGGTCAGCGCATCCCCCACGAGCCAGCTGAGCTCTCCATGAGCAGAACAGCACCGCTGCAAACATCCAACATCGGAAGGGGGAAAGTATCACGCCAGGACGAAGAGGGCCACACTGCCGCCGCCACCGACCACCCCCAAGCTCCCACCAACCACAAGGCTCCCAAGACAACGCCTTCAAGAAGGGAGCGGCGCTAGCAGCGCCGACGCCGGCCAACAGAGTTAGGGCTTTTGCCCGGGAGGCTTAGGGAAAGGGGAAGTGGCGAGGACTGATACGTCTTCAACGTATCTATAATTTTTGATTGCTTCATGCTATATTATCTACTGTTTTGGGCAATATTGGGCTTTATTATCCACTTTTATATTATTTTTGAGACTAACCTATTAACCGAAGGCCCAGCCCAGAATTGCTGTTTTTTGCCTATTTGGTGTTTGAAAAAAAGGAATATCAAACGAGTCGAAACGGAATGAAATCAAGCTGGAGAAATTATTTTTGGAAGGAAAGCTACCGGAAAAGCTTGGAGTGCACGCCAGGGGAGTCGGGCTGCCCACGAGGGTGGGGGGCGCGCCCACCCCTAGGCGCGCCTGCCTCGTGGACAGCCCGTAAACATCGATCATACGATGGTACCACAGATCCTGCGGTCTGGATCGAGGACTATCTCCTCCATATCCACATGGCCCGCGGTGATGATCTACATGCCATCAAATACCTCCCACTCAAGCTTAAAGGACCAGCTCGACATTGGCTCAACGACTTGCCGCCAGAATCAATTGGTTGTTGGGAGAACACGGAAGCCGCATTCCTTGATAACTTCTCAGGCACATATGTGCGACCACCGACGCCGATGACCTTAGCCACATAATTCAGCAGCCGTAAGAATCGGCGGACAATTTCGACACGATTCCTAACAAAGAAAAATCAAATCGTTGATCGTCCGGATGCAGAGGCCCTTGCAGCCTTCAAACATAACATCCGCGACGAGTGGCTTGCCGGCACCTAGGACAGAAACGCCGAAATCCATGGCAGCCCTCACAACACTCATGACCCGCTTTTGTGCGGGAGAGGACAGCTGGCTAGCTCGAAGCAACAACTTGGCCAAACACCCTAATAGTTCGGATACCAAGGACAGCAATGGCAGGTCGCGTCGCAACAAGAACAAGCGCCGCATTAACGGCGATAATGTCAAGATCTGACCGTCAATGCCGGATTTAGAGGCTCTAAACCCGGTCAGCGGAAGAAGCCATTCAAAATACCTGTGGCCCGTCCAACTTGGACCGAATACTCGATCGATTGTGCCAGATACATGGCACCCCCGAAAAACCAGCCAATCACACCAACATGGATTGTTGGGTGTTCAAGCAAGCAGACAAGTTAAGTGCCGAACTCAATGACAAGGGGCTGCATAGCGACGACGAGGAAGAGCCCCGGCTGCTGAACAATAGAGGACATAAGGGTTTTCCCACACAAGTGCGGACGGTGAACATGATATACGCAACCCACATACCCAAAAGGGAGCGGAAGCGTGCACTACGGGACGTATATGCGAAGGAGCCAGTCGCCCCAAAGTTCAACCCATGGTCTTCCTGCCCGATCACCTTCGATCGAAGGGACCACCCCACTAGCATTCGTCACGGCGGTTTCGCCGCATTGGTTCTTGACCCAATTATTGACGGATTTCACCTCACAAGAGTCCTGATGGACGGCGGCAGCAGCCTGAACCTGCTTTATCAGGATACAGTGCGCAAAATGGGCATAAACCCCTCAAGGATTAAACCTACAAAGATGACCTTTAAAGGCGTCATACCGGGTGTAGAGGCCAGTTATGCGGGCTCGATTACACTCGGTGGTCTTCGATCCCGGATAACTTCCGAGCGAAGAGTTAATCTTCGACATCATCCCGCTCCGCAGCGGCTATCATGCATCGCTTTCGGACGAACCGCATTGCAAAGTTCAATGCGGTGCCGCACCACGATACCTCAAGCTCAAGATGCGGGCCCTCGAGGAGTAATCACGGTCAATGGAAACACGAACGCTCTCTCCGAACGGAGGAGCACACGGCGCCCTCGCGGCGGAGATACAAAGCAGCCTCTCACAGCAATTCTCGAGTCCGCCACTAAGCGTCCGGACACCATCAATCGCGCCGAGTAACCTACAACAAGACCGCTGGCACGATTCAAGCACGCAGAGTAATCCGCCCCAACCCCAGCCCTCGCGAAATTGCGAAGCCGAGACTACGCGTACATAACTACGCTCTGGAGATACCATGGGCATAAGGGAGGGCACGACCACGGCACTCCGGAATGCGGCTCAACCGCACTGTGGGCCCCTATTGTGTCATTCTTTTCTTTTTCCTTTTCTTCCTTTTTCTTACTTTCAGGACTCCGTCTTCTAGAAGTCCTGTCCGGCACTAGAATCGCCGAACTCACGATGCAACAGCCAGGGAAGCAGAAAGCTACGTCGAGTGTTCAGGTGGTCTCTATTACGAACATTGTACCTATTTTACATACCATCCCGCAGCTTACCCCTGGAGGGGGACATGTGTAACACCCCGGAAGTAACTTTCCATATTTGTAACTCCAACTCTTGCCATTTTCGGCATTGTGATATGATACTTCCCTCCGTGGTTGGGTTCTTGTCTTTCGTTTTTTGCATTTTGTCCATGTCATGCATTTTATATCATGTCATCATGTGCATCGCATTTGCATACGCGTTCGTCTCATGATTCCGAGCATTTTTCCCATTGTCCGTTTTGCAATCCGCACTCCTATCTCCCCGCGGCCCTTTTACGTTTTTCCGCAAAGGGTACTAAATCTTCTCGGAATGGACCGAGGTTTGTCAAGTGGCCTTGGTATACCACCGTAGACCACCGGTCAAGTTTCGGTCATTTGAGCTCGTTTGGTACTCCAACGGTTAACCGCACTCTCGCAAAAGCCTCTTTTAAGTTGCAGCCCAACACCCCTTCAAAATAGTCCAATAACCCATCTAAGTCACTTCCATGCTCTCCGTCGCTCGATCACGATCGTGTGGGCTAAAACTACACCTCATTTGGACTCTCCTAGCTCCTCTATGCCTATTTAAGCAAACCCCATTCCAATCTCGGGTCTAACCCTAGCCTTCCCTACTCGCGCCCAGACGAAGCGTCCGCGCCGCCCGGACACGTCGCCCCCCATGCCGCCGCCCTCGACCAATCAGGCGCGCCACCTGTCCCGCCGCCCTTGCCACACACCCATGGGCCCGCGAGGCCCCACGGCCAGCCCCGCCGGCCGACGACCGCGCCCTCCGCCGGCCTCCTGGCCGCCGCCGCCGCCCGCCCGCCGCCGCCCGCCGCCGCGGCCGCGCCCGCCTCCTCCGGCGGCCGCCGCCGCCCTCGCTGACCACGCCGGTCGCCGCCTCGTCGCCGCCGCCATCGCCGCAAGCCTCGCCCGCCGCCATGGCGCCGCCCGCCGCCGCCCGGCCCCCCTCGACCGCCCACCTCCTCCGCCCGCCCGCCTCTTCTCCCTCTCCGCGAGGAACCACCGCCGCCGCCGCCCTCGATCCGGATCTCGGATCCCGATCCGGATCTCAGCCCGTTGACTTCTTCCCCTCTAATTTCTTCTAAGTTTTAATTTGAGATTTATTTGTGGCATTTTCAACATAGCATAACTTTGCATCCGTAGCTCCATTTTTGCGTATAATATATCAAAATATTCGTCTCAAGAGTAGATCATTTCATCTCTTTGCATCATTTTCATTTGAGCTCATCTTGATGCCCGAAATGCTGTTGGAAGAGGGCTATGTGATGTTAGTTTCGCTTTCTTAATGAACATGCACTTTTGTCATTTTGCTATGATTGATGTGTGCATCCTATGGATTTGAGTCCTACATGTGTTTTGTAATATGCCATGCCATCTTTCCAGGGGTGTATGCCATGTATTTTTGTGATCTATGTGGTGACTAGCACAAGCATGCAAAGTAGGTGTCCTGATGTTGCTGATTTCAGCTCTGTTTTGCTGATATTTTGATGCCATGTTAACTTGATGCTACCAAGAGATCCATGCATATTTTGAGATACTTCAGTAAGGATGTTTTGTTCTACATGTCTTGCTCTATCCATCCATGCCTTTGTTTGCAATTATGGAGTGCCATAGCTTGAGTCAATCGAGCTCTACTTTTGCTATCAAATGTTTCCTGGCAGATTGTTTACATGTTATTCAATTTTGCCTAGGTTGTTGTGGTTGATCCATGTATGCTATGTTATTGTTCTTGCCATGTATGTCTTCTATGCCATGTCTTCTTGATGTATGTATGCTTAGTATATCATATAGGGCTCTGTAATGAGTGCATTGAGCTTGTAAACATGCCTAGTTGTTATCAGTTTTTGACATGCCTTGTTGCTGTATCTGTTAACGAAACTTGCGATATTGACATGGGTGTTACTATATTTTCTGATCCTTTTTGGCTTATGGTCAGTAAGGGACTTTTGTTCTATGCTTTGAGTAGATTCATGCCATGCCTTGTTTTGCTATTATAAGTTCCTTTAGCATGTAGTTTTGCTGCTCTGAACATTGCTACCTGATGCTGTTTTTGCCATGTCCAGCCTAATATTTTGTGCACTTTTGCCATGCTTGTTTGAACCTGTTATGATGTGATTTAGCTGAAGCTCAGTGCTCATCTTTTGTCAAGCATCTTGTGTAGATCACTGCCATGTGCTTTGTTGGTACGTTTGGGTGCAGTAGCTTAATTTCTTGTTGCTTGCTAAGTGGCATCATGCTGTTAATGGCAGATTTGTGCCATTCTTGTTTTGCTTGTCATTTGCAAACCGTGCATCCGATTCGGTGATCTTTATATCGATTTCAACCGAAATCATCTCATCTTTCCAGTGGCATACTTGGTTTGCCAAGTTGATGCCTGGTTCATCATTTTCCTTCCGAGCGCGTGATACGCATTGCATATCACATCTCGCATATCATGTCATGTTTTGCATCATGTTGCTTGTGCATTGCACCGTGATTTATTGTGGTTCCTTTGTTTGTGTTGTTGCTTTGGGTAGAGCCGGGAGACAAGTACGTGAACGAGGAACCTGTTGAGAACTCTTACGAGGATCAAGCTTTCGACAACTCTGAGGACATTGCAGGCAAGATGACCATACCCTCGAAATCACTTCTATCTTTGCTATGCTAGTTGCTCGCTCTTTTGTTATGCCTGTGCTACGATGCCTACCACTTGCTATATCATGCCACCCATATTGCCATGTCAGCCCCTAACCATCCTTTTCCTAGCAAACCGTTGATTGGCTATGTTACCGCTTTGCTCAGCCCTCTTATAGCGTTGCTAGTTGCAGGTGAAGCTGAAGTTTGTTCCTTGTTGGAACATGGAGATGTTGTTCCTTGTTGGAACATGTTTACTTGTTGGGGATATCACAATTTATATTTGCTTTAATTAATACATCTATATATTTGGTAAAGGGTGGAAGGCTCGACCTTATGCCTGGTGTTTTGTTCCACTCTTGCCACCCTAGTTTCCGTCATGCCGGTGTTATGTTCCTTGATTTCGCGTTCCTTACGGTTGGGTGATTTATGGGACCCCTTGACAGTTCACTTTGAATAAGACTCGCCCAAAGAAGGCCCAACTTTGGTTTTACCATTTGCCACCTAAGCCTTTTCCCCGGGTTTTCGCGAGCCCGAGGGTCATCTTTATTTAACCCCGGGCCAATGCTCCTCGGCGTTGGTCCAAACTAGAGCCACTTGCGGTGCCACCACGAGGCAACTTGGGGCATCTTCGGTTGCCGACGTAGTGTTCATCCGGATGTGCCACGAGAACGAGATATGTGCAGCTCCTATCGGGATTTGTCGGCACAATCGGGCGGCTTTGCTGGTCTTGTTTTATTGTTGTCGAAATGTCTTGTAGTCCGGGATTCCGAGATTGATCGGGTCTTCGGTAGAAGGAATATCCTTCGTTGACCGTGAGAGCTTATAATGGGCTAAGTTGGGACACCCTGCAGGTAATATCTTTCAAAGCCGTGCCGCGGTTATGAGGCAGATGGGAATTTGTTAATGTCCGGTTGTAGAATACCGAAGTTGACCTCAATTTAAAATACACATCAACGGCGTGTGTAACCGTGATGGTCTCTTCTCGCGGAGTCCGGAAGTGAACACGATGTTGGAGTTATGTCGGCGTAAGTAGTTCAGGATCACTTCTTGATCGCTACTAGTTTCACGACCGTGCCTTTGCTTCTCTTCTCGCTCTCTTTTGCGATGTAGCCACCATATATGCTAGTCGCTGCTGCAGCTCCACTTTACTACTCTGTCCTTCCTATAAGCTTAAATAGTCTTGATCTCGCGGGTGTGAGATTGCTGAGTCCCGTGACTCACAAATTCTACCAAAACAGTTGCGAGTTCCGATGATGCCAAGGTGTGACGAACCGAGCTCAAGTGGGAGTTCGATGAGGAACGTGGTCGTTACTATGTGTCTTTTCCCGATGATCAGAGTGGTGCCCAGTTGGGACGGTCGGGATCTGTGTAGCATTTGGGGTATCTTCTTTTAGTTTGGTTCCGTAGTCGGACCTTGAGTGTGATCTGAATGATGGATGTTTATTTATGTCTTGTGTGAAGTGGCATCGTAAGCCAACTATGTACCTCTTTCCCTTATGTATTACATGGGTTGTGTGAAGATTACCTCACTTGCGACATTGCTTTCAATGCGGTTATGCCTCTAAGTCGTGCCTCGACACGTGGGAGATATAGCCGCATCGAGGGCGCTAAGTTGGTAATCGAGCCTTCCCGACTTAGGAGCCCCCTACTTGATTGTTTGTGGCGTTGTTGAGTCTAGAATGGAAAATGTTTTGAGTCTTAGGATTATATATATCGAGAGTAGGATTCTTTTACTCCCAGTCCTTCGTCGCTCTGTGAGGTCTCTGACGAGAGTTTTGACTCTTCTCTCCTCAAATTTCACTAAATTTTTTTTAGGATCACGCGGGTATCTTGGGATCGTTCGATGGTTTTGTGACGAGAACATTGTTCTTGGTGCCTCGACATTTAGGGGTTGTGGCGGTGTCCCGGGAGTTGAGCTCCGAGGTGTTGTCGTCACAATTTTATCGTTGCAGATTCGGAATACCCGAGTTTTGCCGACATCGAAATCTCTCTTGTGCAGTTGTTGGTGAGATAACCCGATAACCCAAAGATCGGGCGAGCTCGGGAGTATTGCCATGACTTGTATAACGGATGTTTTTCGGAGGTCGAGGTACATGATTTCGAGGATTTCTTGGTTATGTGTTGACGGATGGATACATTGGATCTAGGTATTGTTAGTTTGGGTGATATATTTTGTGTCCCTGTATCCCCAACACCAGATTGCATAACCAGAAAGTTTCGGGAGTTTATAGGTGGAATTCTAGTAGCTTACGGGATATCTTTCCGGATGATGTATGATTTGAGATTGGGGTTCAACGTCTAGTGGTCCGCCCATTCACGGTCGATTTACTGATGGTCGCGAGGCGTCTTAAAGAATCCTTGGCTATGCTGATTCGGGACGTCTTGTTTGTCATTCGTGACGTCCGCTATACGTCGTGTCCGTGTGGGCCCCACCACTAACACTTTGGGCGTAAATCTCTATCATGTGTTTGTTCGGCTCATTCTAGAAGCCAATCTTTTGTTTTCAGTTGTGATATTCGATTTGTTTCTAAGATGATGTTGTTTCTATATCTTTATCTAAGTGGCTTCTCACCTTAATGGACGTGTGATGTTAACTTTGGAATTCATTCGCTCATCCTCGTTGAATGTTTATTGTGAAGACTATATGTTGCAATTTCTATCCGTTGATTCTACTTGACTATTTGTCTATCAAAGGACTAATGGATGTCACCCTCTTCAGGATGGCTCCGCCAACGCGTCAGAATCCGGAACGCAATGATGGGAATCGGTCGAACCTCCACCTCCACCTCCGCCTCCGGAGGCCTGGCAAGCTATCATGGCAGCCACCAATGCCAATGCTCAGATGATTTTGCAGCTCTTGCAAGAACGTACTCAGGGGCAAGGCAATCAAGGAAATCAAGGTCAAGGCAACAACCAGCCGCACTTTGCTACTCTCAGTCGGTTCCTCGCTAATCAGTGAAGTCTTTCGGTTTACGTGTCGAGGCTACGAGATCTCGACGATTGGCTTGTGGATATCTGCAAACACTTTGAATGTAGCAATGTCAGACCTGAGGACTTTGTCAAGTTTGCATCGTTTCAACTCAAGGACCAAGCTGCTGAGTGGTACCAGCAATACAAAGATTCCAGAGGAGGTCGTGTCATTACCTGGGATGAGTTCCGCCGAGATTTCAGAGCTCACCACATTCCAAAAAGTGTTGTTGAGAGCAAGCGTGAGGAGTTCCGCAATCTCAAGCAAGGCAACATGTCTGTGTACCAATACAATATCCAGTTCCAGAAACTCGCTCGCTTTGCTAAGCAATACGTACCTGGTGAGAAAAGCATGATCTATCAATTCAGGGGTGGTCTGAGAGAAGATCTGCAATTAGCTCTTGTGCTTTTTGAGCCAGAAAAGTATGATGAATTCTACAACATGGAACTGAAGCAAGAAGCTGCCCAGCTCAAATGCGAGGCTTCTAAGAAGAGAATCAGGGATGCAGTTCAGTCTTCTTCTTCCTCTCAAGTGGCAGCTAAGCAGCAGAAGTTCTACCTTCCTCCTCCTCCGTTCAAATCGGCCTTATCGTGAGAAGAACTCGGTGGTCGTGGATCTTCCCACCCACCCAACCCAAGCTATCGTAACAAGTCTAATTCTCAAGCTCCAAGGTCAAGTGCTCCTTACCACCGTCCGCTCTCGAGGTGACTTGCAACAAGTGTCGCAGAAAGGTCACTATGCTAACAAGTGCTTCAACCAGAGGCGCCTTCCGCCTCCTCCCTGTGAAATCTTCCAGCAATGCGGTGGTCAAGCATAATCCAAAGCATGCCAAGGTCAATATGATGAATGCAGCTCAAGCAGAGGAATCTTCGATGTGATAATGGGTAATCTCTCGATTAATGATATTCTGCAAAAGTCTTATTTGATTGGTGCATCGCTTTCGTCATTTCGAGACCTTTTGTTGCCAAGCATGAGTTTGTGACGGAAAAGATTCCTATTCCGTTGAAGATTGTGTCCCCGGGTAAGCAAATGACATCTAATGTTTGCGTCCCGGATGTTTCTATCAAGATGGGCGATTATAGATTTCTGGCCAAACCAGTTGTTCTCGGTGACTCGGATATTGATCTTATTCTCGGAATGGACTGGCTTTATCAGCACAAAGCTTAGCTTGATTGTGCTGCCAGGGAAATTCAATTGACTCACTCTTCTAATGATGTGATCATCTATGCCGCTCGTGATGAAACCATTCGGTTGTTTTCTCTCAATGAGAAGGGCGAATTGATGCTATCTCTCGATTCCAGTCGTTTGTGAGTACCAAGATGTCTTTCCAGAAGAGCTTCCGGGTATGCCTCCTCATCGGCCAGTTGAGTTTGTTTTCGATCTTGAGCCTGGCACTGAACCCGTTTTCAAGCGTCCATACAAGCTTGGACCCGATGAGCTGAAGGAATTGAAGAAGTAGCTCGATGACAAGAGCGTCTGGGTTTGATCAGACCGAGTTCATCTCCTTGGGGTTGTGGTGTTCTTTTTGTCCCGAAGAAGGATGGCACGGACCGACTTTGCGTCGATTACCGTCCATTGAATAAGAAGACAATCAAGAACAAGTATCCACTTCCCAACATCAATGAGCTTTTCGAGCAACTCAAAGGTGCTAAAGTGTTCTCCAAGCTTGACCTTCGTATGGGTTATCATCAGATTCGCATTCGTGAACAAGATATTCCCAAGACAGCATTCAGAACAAGTTTTGGTTCTTATGAATATACTGTCATGTCTTTCGGCCTCGTCAATGCTCCTCCAACATTTTCTCGGATGATGAACTTCATATTCAACCCCTACACCAATGAATTCGTTTTGGTCTATCTTGATGATATTTTGGTCTTCTCCAAGAATAAGAAGGATCATGCCAAACATTTGCGATTGGTGCTAGACAAGCTCAGAGAGCATCAATTCTATGCTAAGTTCTCCAAATGTGAATTTTGGCTTGATGAAGTGCTTTATCTTGGTCATATCATCTCCGCCAAGGGCATCGCTGTTAATCCCGAGAAGGTGTCCGCAATTGTGAATTGGGAACCTCCTCAGAATGTCAAGCAGCTCCGCAGTTTTCTTGGTCTTGCAAGCTATTGCCGAAGATTCGTTGACAAATTCTCCAAGATTGCAAAGCCTCTTTCCAACCTTCTCCAGAAGCATGTGAAGTATGTCTGGTCTCCTGAGTGTGAAGTTGCTTTCAATACCCTCAAAGAGAAACTCGTCACAGCTCTGCCTTGACTCCTCTGATGAATCCAAGCCATTCAAGTTTTTCGTGATGCTTCTCTTCAAGGTCTCGGTGCTGTGTTAATGCAAGAGAAGAGAGTTGTGGCTTATACCTCTCGCCAGATTGAAGCCCAACGAAAAGAACTACCCCACTCACGATCTTGAGTTGGCGGCAGTTGTCCATGCATTGATAACGTGGAGACATCTCTTGTTGGGAAGGAAAGTGGACATTTTCACCGATCACAAGAGTCTCAAGTATATCTTCACTCAACCCAACCTCAACCTCAGCAGACTCGATGGGTCGAAATGATTCAAGAGTACAACCCAAGTATTGAATATACTCGGGCAAGGCCAATGTCATTGCAGATGCTTTGAGCGGGAAGGCTTATCGCAAGCAGTTTAATCCTCAAGCCTTTCGGCGGATCTCTATGAAGCTTTCCGCAAGCTGAATCTTCAAGTTGTTCCTCAAGGCTTTCTTGCCAACCTCATAGTCTCTCCTACTTTGGAAGATCAGATTCGTGAGGCTCAACTTCGGATACCATGGTGAAAAAGGTGAAACGTGGTATCGACAAGGGCATTTCAAGTATAAGTGCTTCCACATTGATGACAAAGATACTCTTTTCTTTGAGGACCGGATTGTGGTTCCTAAGGGTGATCTGAGAAAAGTCATTATGAACGAGGCTCACAATTCGCTTCTATCCATTCATCCGGAAGTACGAAGATGTACCATGACCTCAAGCAGTCATATTGGTGGACTCGAATGAAGCGAGAAATTGCTCAATTCGTGAATGAATGTGATGTCTGCAGAAGAGTGAAAGCGTAACACCAACGACCAGCTGGTCTCCTCCAACCTCTTGCTATTCCGGAATGGAAGTTTGATCATATTGAAATGGACTTGGTGACTGGTTTTCCAAAGTCCAAGCGTGGAAATGATGCTATCTTCGTTGTCATTGACAAGCTTACTAAAGTGGCTCATTTTCTTCCTATCAAAGAATCTATCACAGCAGCTCGGTTGGCGAGCTATACACCTCGAGATTGTCTCCTTGCACGGCATTCCACAAGTGATCTCTTCAGACCGTGGCAGCATCTTTACCTCCAAGTTTTGGGATTCCTTTCGGAAGGCCATGGGCACCAACATTCGTTTCAAAGACAGCTTTCCATCCTCAAACAAGTGGCCAAGTCGAGCGAGTTAATCAAATCCTTGAAGATATGCTCGGGGCTTGTGTCATTTCTTTCGGTATGAAGTGGGAAGATTGTCTTCCATATGCCGAAGTTCTCCTACAACAACAGCTTCCAAGCAAGTTCGGCAAGGCCCCATTCGAAATTCTCTATGGCGAAAGTGTCGTACTCCTCTCAATTGGTGCGAGACAGTGAACGCTAACTTCTTGGCAATGACTTGATCACGAAGCGGAAGAAATGTGCAAAGTCATTCGTGAGAATCTCAAAGCAGCTTCGGCGCTCGGAAGAGCTATTATGATGATAAGCACCGTGATGTGGCTTTTGAAATCGGAGACCATGTCTACCTCCGTCTCTCCAATGAAAGGCACTCGCCGCCCGGTATCAAAGGAAGCTTGCCCCTAGATACGTGGGTCCTTTCAAGATCATTGGCAAAAGAGGCGATCTTGCCTATCAACTTGAGCTTCCATCCAACTTCGCGAATGTGCACGATGTGTTTCACGTGTCACAGCTTCGCAAGTGCTTCAAGACTCCTGAACGCACTATCAACTTCGAAGAAATTGACCTTCAAGAAGATCTCTTATCATGAGCACCCGCTGCTATTCTTGAAGAAACCGAGCGCAAGACTCGCAACAAGTCAATCAAATTCCTCAAAGTGAAGTGGTCACACCATTCCGACCGAGAAGCCACCTGGGAGCGCGAGGATCACCTCCGTTCCGAATATCCGGAGTTCTTTCAGTCCTAGATCTCGGGACGAGATCCTCTTGTAGTGGTGGAGTGTTGTAACACCCCGGAAGTAACTTTCCATATTTGTAACTCCAACTCTTGCCATTTTCGGCATTGTGATATGATATTTCCCTCCGTGGTTGGGTTCTTGTCTTTCGTTTTTGCATTTTGTCAATGTCATGCATTTTATATCATGTCATCATGTGCATCGCATTTGCATACGCGTTCGTCTCATGATTCCGAGCATTTTTTCCCGTTCTCCGTTTTGCAATCCGGCACTCCTATCTCCCCCGGCGGCCCCTTTACGCGTTTTTCGTGTGCGGGTACTAAACCTTCTCGGAATGGACCGAGGTTTGTCAAGTGGCCTTGGTATACCACCCGTAGACCACCGGTCAAGTTTCGGTCATTTGGAGCTCGTTTGGTACTCCAACGGTTAACCGTGACTCTCGCAAAAGCCTCTTTTAAGTTGCAGCCCAACACCCTTCAAAATGGTCCAATAACCCATCTAAGTCACTTCCATGCTCTCCGTCGTTCGATCACGATCGTGTGGCGAAAACTACACATCATTTGGACTCTCCTAGCTCCCTCTATGCCTATTTAAGCAAACCCCATTCCAATCTCGGGTCTAACCCTAGCCTTCCCTACCTCGCGCCGGACGAACGTCTCACAAGAGTCGGACATCGTCCGCCCCACCCGCCGCGCCGCCCTTGACTAATCAGGGCGCGCCACCTGTCCCGCCACACGCTGCGCCATCATGGCCCGCGAGCCCATGCCGGCCGCTTGCCGCCGGGCGGCCGCGCCGCTCGCCTCCCGCCGCCCGGCCCGGCCGCCGCCCGCGCCGCCCGCGCCCCCGCCGCCACCGCCGCGCCCGCCTCCTCCGGGCCGCCCCCCGCCGCCCTCGCTGACCACCGCCGGTCGCTGTCCTCGTCGCCACGCCGCCGCTGCCCGCCTGCCTCGCCCGGCCGCCATCGGCAGCGCCGCCGTCGGCCGCCCGGCCCCCTCCTCCGGCCGCCCACCTCCTCCGGCCCGGCCCCGCCTCTTCTCCCTCTCCGGCGAGGAACCACCGCCGCCGCCGCCCTCGATCCGGATCTCGGATCCCGATCCGGATCTCAGCCCGTTGACTTCTTCCCCCTCTAATTTCTTCTAAGTTTTAATTCTGAGATTTATTTCGTGGCATTTTCAACATAGCATAACTTTGCATCCGTAGCTCCATTTTGCGCGTATAATATATCAAAATGTTCGTCTCAAAGAGTAGATCATTTCATCTCTTTGCATCATTTTCATTTGAGCTCATCTTGATGCCCGAAATGCTGTTGGAAGAGGGCTATGTGATGTTAGTTTCTGTTTCTTAACAGAACATGCACTTTTTTCATTTTTGCTATGATTGATGTGTGCATCCTATGGATTTGAGTCCTACGTGTGTTTTGTAATATGCCATGCCATCTTTCCAGGGGTGTATGCCATGTATTTTTGTGATCTATGTGGTGACTAGCACAAGCATGCAAAGTAGGTGTCCTGATGTTGCTGATTTCAGCTCTGCTTTTCTTGATATTTTGATGCCATGTTAACTTGATGCTACCAAGAGATCCATGCATATTTTGAGATACTTCAGTAAGGATGTTTTGTTCTACATGTCTTGCTCTATCCATCCATGCCTTTGTTTGCAATTATGGAGTGCCATAGCTTGAGTCAATCGAGCTCTACTTTTGCTATCAAATGTTTCCTGGCAGATTGTTTACATGTTATTCAATTTTGCCTAGGTTGTTGTGGTTGATCCATGTATGCTATGTTATTGTTCTTGCCATGTATGTCTTCTATGCCATGTCTTCTTGATGTATGTATGCTTAGTATATCATATAGGGCTCTGTAGTGAGTGCATTGAGCTTGTAAACATGCCTAGTTGTTATCAGTTTTTGACATGCCTTGTTGCTGTATCTGTTAACGAAACTTGCGATATTGACATGGGTGTTACTATATTTTCTGATCCTTTTTGGCTTATGGTCAGTAAGGGACTTTTGTTCTATGCTTTGAGTAGATTCATGCCATGCCTTGTTTTGCTATTATAAGTTCCTGTAGCATGTAGTTTTGCTGCTCTGAACATTGCTACCTGATGCTGTTTTTGCCATGTCCAGCCTGATATTTTGTGCACTTTTGCCATGCTTGTTTGAACCTGTTATGATGTGATTTAGCCGAAGCTCAGTGCTCATCTTTTGTCAAGCATCTTGTGTAGATCAGTGCCATGTGCTTTGTTGGTACGTTTGGGTGCAGTAGCTTAATTTCTTGTTGCTTGCTAAGTGGCATCATGCTGTTAATGGCAGATTTGTGCCATTCTTGTTTTGCTTGTCATTTGCAAACCGTGCATCCGATTCCGGTGATCTTTATATCGATTTCAACCGAAATCATCTCATCTTTCCAGTGGCATACTTGGTTTGCCAAGTTGATGCCTGGTTCATCATTTTCCTTCCGGCGCGCAGATACGCATTGCATATCACATCTCGCATATCATGTCATGTTTTGCATCATGTTGCTTGTGCATTGCACCGTGATTTATTGTGGTTCCTTTGTTTGTGTTTTTGCTTTGGGTAGAGCCGGGAGACGAGTACGTGAACGAGGAACCTGTTGAGAACTCTTACGAGGATCAAGCTTTCGACAACTCTGAGGACATTGCAGGCAAGATGACCATACCCTCGAAATCACTTCTATCTTTGCTATGCTAGTTGCTCGCTCTTTTGCTATGCCTGTACTACGATGCCTACCACTTGCTATATCATGCCACCCATATTGCCATGTCAGCCCCTAACCATCCTTTTCCTAGCAAACCGTTGATTGGCTATGTTACCGCTTTGCTCAGCCCTCTTATAGCGTTGCTAGTTGCGGTGAAGCTGAAGTTTGTTCCTTGTTGAACATGGAGATGTTGTTCCTTGTTGGAACATGTTTACTTGTTGGGGATATCACAATATATATCTTCTTTAATTAATACATCTATATATTTGGTAAAGGGTGGAAGGCTCGGCCTTATGCAGTGTTTTGTTCCACTCTTGCCACCCTAGTTTCCGTCATGCCGGTGTTATGTTCCTTGATTTCGCGTTCCTTACACGGTTGGGTGATTTATGGGACCCCTTGACAGTTCGCTTTGAATAAGACTCGCCCAAAGAAGGCCCAACTTTGGTTTTACCATTTGCCACCTAAGCCTTTTCCCCGGGTTTTCGCGAGCCCGAGGGTCATCTTTATTTAACCCCGGGCCAATGCTCCCTCGAGCGTTGGTCCAAACTAGAGCCACTTGCGGTGCCACCACGAGGCAACTTGGGGCATCTTGGTTGTCGCACGTAGTGTTCATCCGGATGTGCCACGAGAACGAGATATGTGCAGCTCCTATCGGGATTTGTCGGCACAATCGGGCGGCTTTGCTGGTCTTGTTTTATTGCTGTCAAAATGTCTTGTAGTCCGGATTCCGAGATTGATCGGGTCTTCCGGTAGAAGGAATATCCTTCGTTGACCGTGAGAGCTTATAATGGGCTAAGTTGGGACACCCTGCAGGTAATATATTTCAAAGTCGTGCCGCATGTTATGAGGCAGATGGGAATTTGTTAATGTCGGTTGTAGAATACCGAAGTTGACCTCAATTTAAAATACACATCAATCAAGCGTGTGTAACCGTGATGGTCTCTTCTCGGCGGAGTCCGGGAAGTGAACACGGTGTTGGAGTTATGTCGACGTAAGTAGTTCAGATCACTTCTTGATCGCTACTAGTTTCACGACCGTGTTTTGCTTCTCTTCTCGCTCTCTTTTGCGATGTAGCCACCATATATGCTAGTCGCTTGCTGCAGCTCCACTTTACTACTCGACCTTCCTATAAGCTTAAATAGACTTGATCTCGCTGGTGTGAGATTTCTGAGTCCCGTGACTCACAGATTCTACCAAAACAGTTGCAGAGTTCCGACGATGCGGTCACGGTGACGAACCGAGCTCAAGTGGGAGTTCAATGAGGAACGTGGTCGTTACTATGTGTCTTTTCCTGATGATCAGTAGTGGTGCCTAGTTGGGACGATCGGGGATCTGTGTAGCATTTGGGGTATCTTCTTTTAGTTTGGTTCCGTAGTCGGACCTTGAGTGTGATCTGTATGATGGATGTTTATTTATGTACTGTGTGAAGTGGCGACTGTAAGCCAACTATGTACCTCTTTCCCTTATGTATTACATGGGTTGTGTGAAGATTACCTCACTTGCGACATTGCTTTCAATGCGGTTATGCCTCTAAGCCGTGCCTCGACACGTGGGAGATATAGCCGCATCGAGGGCGTTACAACATGTTAGATAGTCCCATCCCTTGCTTATCGCACTATTTGTATCGTTCTGTCTTCATTGCAGTACCTTTTCAAATAAACAATATATAGCTTTTGCCTATTATGGCACTCCTTTCTTTATTTATATATATGTTCATTTCATGACATGTCGCACCCGTACACTTTGGTACGGCCAATACACCACGGGCTTAAGTACCCCAAAATTATGGTGTGATAAGTCCGAACACTTTCACAAGTGCGGCACCCCGAACTTATAGCATTATATGAATCAGCTCCGAATCATGTCTTGGGTCAATAGTTGGGTTTGCCCGGCTCCCGTGTTTTGGTACCTTACGTTCCGTTATATCGGCTAACGTAGCACCGGGAGAACCAGTGCGATTGTGCCCCAGTTGAGCTGGGTCGAGCACCTCAGTGGAGAAAGCTAAAACTAACCGTCATGATAGGGCGAGAGCCGGTCGCTGTTCGAGAGGTTCTTTCGGGTCCCTAAAGACTTATGCCGCTTAGAGCGAGGAACCGGAATTGTCCGACAAGGCGTGGATAGCGCCCCGAACTCGGTCTTCTGAATACTAGGGGCTTCGCCGAAATTTAAAATTATAGAATTCTATGGCTAAGTGAGAGTGTTCAAGCATTATAAGTCTGGTTGCCTAGTTCGTTGCGTTGAGCGCCTCCCTAGATGGACCCAAGAATGGGAACAAGAGTGCTCAAGTTTATCCCGAACACCCCAAAGACTTTCATGCATGGGGGCTGAAGCCAACGACTTGCCATCTCTCAATTTTGATAAGCGGCCGCACATAAGGTAATATTTTAAATTAACAAGCGTTGCTTAGCGCATATGAACAAGTTTTCAGCGTACAGGATAACAAATGCGAGTCTATTCAAAAATTACATCTGGAGCACTCATCCGCTATTCGGCGGGCACCCTTCAGGAGGCCCTCATAGTACATTTCGGGCGTGCGATGCTCCTTGCCCTTCGGTGGCCCGTCCGTCACAAGCTTCTCCGCATCCAGCTTGCCCCAGTGCACTTTAGCACGGGCAAGGGCCCGACGGACACCTTCAATACAGACGGAGCACTTGATGACTTCAATCCGTGGACAGGCGTCCACCAGCCGCCGCACTAGCCCAAAGTAGCTCCTAGGCATGGCTTCCAATGGCCACAGCCGAACTATGAGGCCCTTCATGGCCTGTTCGGCGACCTTGTGGAGCTCGACCAGCTGCTTCAGCTGGTCGCTTTGGGGCACCGGATGTCCGGCCTCAACATATTGAGACTAGAACACCTTCTCCGTTGAGCTCCCCTCCTTGGCGCGGTAGAATGCGGCAGCATCAGACACACTACGGGGAAGATTTGCGAATGCTCCTGGAGAGCTCCGAATCCGGGTAAGTAATAGGTAATTCACTTTCACATGCTTGCTTTGCATAAAGAATGCCTTACCCGCCGCTATCTTCTTTAGCGATTCAATTTCTTGGAGGGCTTTTTGGGCCTCGGCCTTAGCAGCTTTGGCACTCTCAAGAGCGAAGCAAGCTCGGACTCTCGGGTCTTCGAGTCACGCTCCAAACTCTCGTGTATTTCCACGAGAGCCTGGAGCTCTTGCCGCACCTCCGCCAGCTGCGCCTCCCCCTTCTCTCGCTCGGTGCATTCCGCAGCTGCTTTTTGAGACCCACGGACACCGCCTCCTTGTGGTCGCCACCTCGCTCGTGGCCCCCTGCAGTACCCATGTTATTCCTGTTATTTTTGCAACCAAAACCTTTTCTATAAGGTATTTATTTAATAAGGTATTACTTACCTTCCTTGTCCTCGAGCTGCTTCTTGGCAAGGCCGAGCTCGCTCTCGGACCGCCGAGGCTCTGCTTCAATGCAGATGACCTCCGCATCAAGTCTGGCAGAGGTCAGCAAGCAGCCTGCATTCCCATATTGACATACTTATGTTAGACTCCTGATATATCTTTTTAGATCCTTAGTCCGGCTTTTCTTTCCAACACCGAACTAAGCATAAGGCTCTTGTCTATGTGGTAATATTTTTACATATTCTAAACTTACCTCAAAGCCTCGTTAGAAGGCTGGTGCAGGCTTGGTCGGCCCGCTCTTGGCGGATGAACTATCTGGATCACCGCACTCTAATAAAGACGGTGCTCCTCCTTGATGGAAGCGCTGTTAAGCGCCCAAGAAGCTATCCGGCGCCTTCGGTTGGGACGGAGGACACCGGCGTCTTACCCTTCTTATGAAGGACCGCTGCGGACTCGGAATCACTGAAGGTTCGGCATGGAGTCCGGACGAGGGTCGGGCTTAGAGCCCTGGGGTCTCGCCCCACGCGCTCGAGTCCGGGAGGTTGCCTTGCGACGCCTCCTGCGCCACCTCCTCTTGACCAAGCCCCCCTTGGGGCCCCACTGCGGCGTCGTCCGCAGCGTGAGGCGAGGAGGCGGCCGGAAGTGAAGTACTCTCCATTTCCGACGAACTCAGGGACTCGCTCGACGAAGCGGCGAACTCGCCCTTGGGCGGGTTGCATGATTGTTCGGCATTAGAGAACACTATGCAATGATAAAAAAGCCATGGGTATCCGGACACTTACGATCTCGCCAGGGGCTTGGCCCTTGTTGGCCAATCCTCCTTGTCGTTGTCGACGTTGGTGGAGAAGTCCGGAGGAAGGGTTCTTCCTTCTTGACCCTCGGCCTCCCGGTTGGGGCAGCCTTCCTTTCCTCTCCTCACCGGCTGGGAGAAGCTTTTTCCTCCTCCTCGTCCTCTCGGAGAAGATTACGCTTCAGAATCGACAAGACGTGGCGTCGGGAGCTCCTTGAGTTCCGTGGCCTCCTTCTTGGCCTTCTTCTCCGGCACCACATGGGGTACCGGAGCCAGCAGCCCCCAATCAATCGGCGTCTGTTGGGTCTTCCGCAAAGGAGCCGGACAAGTTAATCTGTCCGGACGTCTTCACCAGATCTGTCAAAGATTAGGGAGTTTTAGATCCCACATAGAGTCAATCTATGAAAAAGAGTCCCGTAAAGGGTAAAATAACTTACTCGCCGCTTGACGCGCATGAGCTGTATCCGCGATCTTTGTTAGCGGATGTAGGGGCTTCGGCGCCTTGAACAGCACCTTCCGGGCATCTTCGCACGTAGTGTCAAGAGCCGCTCAAGGTTCGGTCTTGCCGGATCGAACTCCCACAAATTAAAGGCCCGTTCTGGCATGGGAGAATCCGCGGATGAGCATCACACGGATTACGCCGACAAGCACGAGATTCTTGTCCACCAGGTTTCGGACGCATGTTTGGAGTCCGGATAGCTCGTCCGAATCCCCCCATGTTAGGCCCGTCTGTTTCCATGACGAGAGCCGTGTGGGGAAGCCAGATCTGAATTCGGGGGCCGCCGCCCATTTGGGGTCACGCGGCTCGGTGAGATAAAACCACCCCGATTGCCACCCCTTTATTGTCTCCACAAAGGAGCCCTCGAGCCATAGGACTTTGGCCATCTTGTTAACCATGGCGCCCAAGACTCCACTTGACGGCCGCCCACAACCTTGCCTGACATTGAAGGCCTTCAGCGAGAGGCGAAGTGGGGCTGGATGCAGAGAGGAAGGTTTCGCATTACCTGACGATAAACGCCGAGATGTTGAGGATGAAATTTGGGCCAGGTCGTGGAAGTCCTGGCCGTAGTAGAACGTGAGCCCCCGGACAAATGGGTGAAGTGGAAAACCTAGTCCGCGGAGGAAGTGGGGGAGAAACACCACCTGAAAGTGCTAGTTATCGACTAGAGGGGGGGTGAATAGGCGATTTTTAGGAAAGTCTTCAAAACACGAATGTTTCGAAGACAAACAATAGAAATGACCTAATTGATATGCAGCGGAAGATAAACTACAACAAGCAAGCCATAGTCAAGTATGCAATAATGTGAACGGACAAGACTAATAGCAGCTATGTAGTAAGGATCAGGATGGAAGATAGTATGAAGCCAAACAACGATAGAAGTCAAGCAATGAAGTCAAACAGATAAGACATATAAGCAATGACTTCACGAAGACAAACTCAAGGTAAAGGAGGAAGGATAGAACCACCACTTGTTGAAGACACAGATTTGTTGGACCAGTTCGATTGTTGTGACAACTGTACATCTGGTTAGGGAGGCTGAGATTCAACTCAAGACCGCGTCTTCACCTTATTCCCTTGAGCTAAGGACACACAGTCCTCGCCCAATCACTCTGGTAAGTCTTCAAGGTAGACTTCCGAACCTTCACTGACGACGTTCACCGGCAATCCACAATGACTCTTGGATGCTCGAACGCGACGCCTAACCGGCCGGAGGATTCACGGTCCTCAAGTGTAATAAGTCTTCGTGTCACATGATGGAAAACTTCAATGATGCCTAACACTCTTTGGCTCGGTGTTTTGGGCTTTGTCCTCGCAAGTTTCTCTCTCTCAAAGGCTTCGAGGTGGGTTGCTCTCAAACGACAAAAGCCGTGCACTAACTCGAGCAGCCACCAATTTATGGTGTAGGGGTGGGCTATTTATAGCCACTAGGCAACCCGACCTGTTATGTCCGAAATGACCCTGGTCACTAAGGAACCGACACGTGTTCCAACGGTCGATTTCAAACACACACGACAACTTTACTTGGGCTACAAGCAAAGCGACTCATCCAGCTCTGGATAAGTTTTGCTCTCATTGTCTTCGTCAAGACATAGGATTTGGGTTGAGCATCACTTGATCATTCGACTATGATCACTTGGACCCCACTTAACAAAGACGGTGGTTCCTACGACTCAACAAAGAAGAAAAGGAAACAACGAAACGACACGATCTTCAAGCGCTCCATAGTCTTCACTCAATGTCTTCTCATGTCATAGTCTTCAATGTGAATATCTTCACATACCACCATTGTCGTCAATGTCTTCATACATTTTAGGGTCATCTCCGGTAGGTAAACCGAATCAATGAGGGACACTACTGCGTTATCCTGCAATTCTCACAAACGATTAGTCCTCAACCACATTTGTCGTCAATACTCCAAAACCAACTAGGGGTGGCACTAGATGCACTTACAATCTCCCCTTTTGGTGATTGATGACAAACTGGTTGAAGTTTTCAACGGGATAATATATGTGAAATTTTAAAGGATAGGAATTGTCTTCATAAGTAGCAAAGGCTCTCCCTGAAGATGTGCATATAAGTAGTTTGCTTTTGGAATGCAAATGCACATGGCAGGTTGTACTTGTGGAGATACTCTTCAACTTATGAAGATAATTCATCATGCATGAAATTATATAGCTAAGAGAATGACATGCATAATGAAAAATGGACGTCTGCAGAATGATCTAAGTGCGGAAGTTATCGTCGCACATGCGGAATTCACCGGAGTAAAACAAATAAGTAGCAGACGACCATCGAGTTTAAGTGTTACAACTCAAAGAACCAAATGTATCAAAAGCGAGAGTTGTAAACACTAGGAAAAATATAGTGCAACCGCCCTTATGAACCCGCTTGAAGACTATCAAACTCATATGCTTCTCCCCCTTTTGTCAGTAAGGACCAAAAAGGTTTGAAGACATAGAGCATCTACTCGTCCTCTTCTGAAGAAGATGATGCAACAGGGTTGTCGTTGTTGGTTGGCGGTGCAGACGAGCTTGGCTTCAGTCCGTGCATGATGAGGCAGACGTGTGTTCTCAGCCAGAGGATAGACACGAGATATTGCTGGGACGCCTTCCATGGGTTGAAAGAAGCTGTGGTGATCTGCATTCTAAAGACTTAGTGGCGTTTTGGCAGGCTCATGGTATATGGCTTCAACAGACATATCAACCTCTGGTAGAAAGATCAGATGATTGCGAGCAGAGGGTTGATAGTTGATAGCAGAGTGCATCTTGATGAGGCGCATGACCCATGGAGCATAGAACTTCAGACCAAACAGATCAGATCCAGACGCAGCCAATTGTCGGATGAAGAATTCTTGTGTGTTGAAGCTGATGCCATTGAGGATGTAGAAGACCAATGTCTTCATTGCTCCTTCTAGTTTTGCAGATGATGAATGCCCTTTGATTGGCCATAGAATTCGCCTGATGATGTGATATATGGTGCGAGGCGGATACTCAAGGTCATCAACAAAGAAGTGCCGAGGGTATTCAAGATCGTGTGGCGATGGCTTCATCCACGCTCAAAGATCCGACTCATGTCGGGTTCGGCTTGTGAAATATGCTCTCAAGGCATCGCGGTGGAGTTGACATCCGAGTTCAAACAGCTCTCGGGAGTGGGTAGGCCTGTGAGCTCAATGATGTCAAGAGCTTTGGCTTCATGATGAACATTTCCAGTCATCCACTCGAGAACCCATGTCTTTGTGTCTCTGTTGTAGCCGCGGATGTGGAGGGTAGCATAGAATTGAAGCACAAGTTCTTCATTCCAGTGCTCTTTGTCTGTTATGAAACCAAGCAGACCTGCATCATGAAAGCAATCAAGTGCTTCTTCTAAGCACGGCAGTCCGGCAATGGCTTCAGTGTCAAGGCGCATATGAGGAAAATCGGCCTTGGTCATCTGTAACACAGGAGTAATGGCTTCTTTGTCGATAGCTCCGTAAACGGTCGATGAGATCCTTGGCCTTGTGTAGGGGTTCTTTGTCTTTGTCAAAGAAAGTGTTGTGGGCTTTGAAGCCATTTGCATTGAAAGAACCCGTTGAAGTGGCAAAGGTTCGAAACCTTGGCAGTCTTGGCCCGGCTTACGGACCCGAGGCCTATGCTCAATATGATAGTTGAACCGAGGACCCGAGGCATGAGGCGGAGGGACCAGAATGGGCCATCTTCTCGTGACTAGTTTGTCGTAGTTGTATGCTTGCTCGATTGTGTAGGGCCTTGGTGGCGGAACAGGAGTAGTGGCAGCAACTGAGGCTTCAGGCTGCTCAGCAGATGCTTCGGGAGCAGTTGCCTCCTTGGCTTCGGGCACATTTCCTTCAGTGGCTTCAGGAGCAGTTGGGACAGGCTCCACATTGGCTTCAGCCATGACCACGTCATCGGCTTCATTGGTGTTGGAGGTGGCAGCCTCAATGTTCTCAACCTCCACTTGAGGAGCTGGAGGGTCGGGCACTGGCACGTTGATATCAGGTATGACTTCTTCAGTTACAGGGGGTGTAGGGACACGTTCTTCTTCTTCTTGGGTGTCTGCGGCTGATGCAACCGGATTGTCTTCAACAGCTTTGGCTTCAGACTCAGAGACATCCACAGTTGGAGTGGCTTCTGAAAACACTTGACGTGCAACAGGTTGGTGGTGCACTTCTCCTTCTGGAACACTCGAGAGAGGTACTTGAGGCCTTTGACCTTTGTGAAGCCTGCGAAATGCTGGCGACGCCTTTGGAGATGGGGTTTCCTGGGCCTCAAAGTCTTCCTCTTCTTCTTGTCGTTGTTTTTGGGGAGTAACTTGATGTTGGGGAGTACTGGGGGAGTCTTGTTGTTGCGGGCGATCAGCCCATGAAGCATCCTGTGCAATTTGCGTCAGAGGACGACCAATGCTGATGAGTTCGCTGTTCGTACGAACAGGCGATGATACCACATTGTATTCAATTTGAGGAAGAACTTCAGCATCTTCAACATTGTCATGGTGACCAATGTCTTCAGCAGTGATGGGATCAGCTGCTGGAATCTCTTCAGTTTCAGGAGCCTCTGTGGAAGCAGGCTCATGAACAGTCATGCGAAGTTCTTGGGTTGCAGGCGCGGGACGAACCACAGAAATGGGTTCAACAATCAAGGGCTCTGTGGGAGCAGCCCGATTCTTCTTGGTCTTTAGTTTCTTCTTGGAGGGAGCAGCATCAGAGGCGTCAGGATTTTTCCTTTTTCTCGCTTCAGCCTCGGCAGCCCTCGTCTTTTTCTGCTCGAAGCGGTTGACTGCACCTTTGGCTTCGAGCAGTCATGCTGCTTGGGAAGACTATGCGGGGTTCTTCCTGCCTTGAAGGTGCAGCTTGGTCAGTTGAAGACTTCTTTTTCTTTGCAGCCATCCTGGGGTCGATGCCAGGACGGCCAAGAGCCTTGCGCTTCTCAGCCTCATTGTAGGCAAGCACACACTTATCAGCCAGAGCCTTCATGCGCTCACGAGAGCCTCTGGCTTCTTCACGCCTCTTGACAAAGTTTTATTTGAGGTCGTGTAGCATGACCTTGAAGTTTTTAACTTCTTGCACACTGAGGGCAGCCATATGCTTCTTGAACTGAGCCTTTTCATAGTCAATCTTGTGCTTCAGTTCAACAATCCGCTGAGCAAGAGCTAGATCAGAAGCAATGGCGCCGTTGAAAGAGACGCTGAGGCCAATAGGAAGTTGCAGATCTTCAAAACTGATGTTTGGGGTATCAAACCATTCATCAATGAAGTGATGGATGATTGCCACATCAAAAGAGAGGCAAATTATTGAAGATTTCTGCTTCTTCTTTGCTCTTGATAAGTTGCTCAAGAGCATCACTCAACAGATCAATGTGCTCTTCATGCAGAATGGTAGCAGGGGTCAGTGTCAGTTCAGTGTTCTTGACAATTTTCTTTCTCTTCTCCGTCTTCTTGGAGATGCAGGATTGATCTCGGCGTAATCGGCTTCGGAGGTGCGATGGCGGTGGCTTCACACGTGAAGCTTTTGGAGGAGCAGCTGACTTTGGAGCCTTGACTTTCTTAAGCTTCTGCGGCTTTGGAGCAGGAGCAGGAGCTGGAGCTGGGGCTTCATCAGACTCAGCATCGTCATTAGAGTGATCCACTTTGGCACCTTGGACCAGGATGTAGGTGATGAGGCCATCAAGGTTCGAAAAGGGACCGATGACATTGGGTTCAGCGTCACGTGAGCCGTCAGCACGGGGAGCAAAGGGACCAGGGTTGAAGTCTAATCCCAATGACTTCTTGTTTTCCTTTGCAGAAGCCTTTGCGTGCTGGAAGTTGCGCTTGAAGAGATTGTCATCACGACACCAGAGCAAAGACGTCGGGTCGGCATTCTCAGGCTGAGGTCCACGGACCATGCAAGGATAGAAACCTTGAGAAATAGCTTCAGCCATGTTCTTGGGAGGGAGGCCTCGAAAGAGAATATCACCCCAAGGGCTTCTGATGGCATTCTTCTCGGCATATTCCTATGTGACGAAATTGTACTTGAACCACTGTTCAGCCCAATACCGACGAATCCATTGGATTCGCGTCTTGCGCTGATTGTAAGACTCTTCGATCTGTCTTGTACAGCTCGCGAGGTCATCAGCAGATCTTTTGAGGTTCCTCACGACGCTGTTCCGCCGCCCTTCCCGACTGATTTATCAGAGCCATGAGCTTCAAACTGAATGGCTTCACGCTCAAAGGCTTCAAAGGCTTGCGCTTGCTGGATGATGTGAAGTGGCTTTGGAGAGTTAGTTTGATCTTGTAAGAATTCTGCAAATGAATGCAGACTATGAGAACCAAGGGATTCTCCCACGGACATGTACTGTGACAGATTAGAGATGCGAGGAAGGGAAGAGGTCATATGCATTCTCAAAAGATTTTGAAGATAAATCGGTTTGAAGACATTGACCTCATGATGCTAAGACATTCACTTATACGCGAGAGTTGGTTCCGATTTGTACGAATCCGTGAATAAGTACAAGTGAGGAATCTAACTAGTTGTGAAGCTTAAGTGAATATACTAGGCAAGACGAGATGCAGATGAATAGATCTAACATAGTATGGGCAGAAACCAATTTTGGCAAGTAGGATGAATCTTGAAGATCAAAAGATGGTAAAATAGAGTTATATTTACCGCTCAAGAACTGCTAGACGGGAGGAAAGGAGGCCGAGAAGTTCAATGAACGTGCCCTAACTTGGCGACGGAGGACACCTACGGCAAGGCGTCGGAGATGAAGATGTTCGCGTCGGCGTGAGGACAGCGTCGAGAGGTCGCGGCAGCTAAGCGCCGTCGCCGGCGTCGTCGAGAGCTAGCGGTGGCGCTAGGGTTTTGACGAGGTGGAGAGGTGGAAGAAGATTTTCTTTGCCGCAGGGGACAGGTATTTATAACGAGGTGTGCGGCGCAGCAACAATTACGCAGGTGCCCCTGGCGGTTCACATCTGAGGGGCACGTGGCACGCATGCAACATACTCTGAGTTGTCCCACGTTCCCACGCTCGCCCGGTTTGTCGGATGGTCGTTCCGGCTTCTCCGGAATTCAACAGTAAGGATAAATTATTTAAAACGGACTTAAAGTTTGTCTCGTGTCTTCTGCGACAAGGACGCAGAGAAGACATTCGACGATTTCAATAGAATGCATATGATTTGGACAGATAGAGTTTGAGATAGGAAGCATAGAGAGATTGGGGTCCCATCACATTCACTTAGTTCAAAAGATTCAACTTGAAGACATAGCTATAAGTGAATGATGTAGAGGACAGAAATAAATATATATATATATATATATATATATATATATATATATATATATATATATATATATATATATATATATATATATATATATATCGACAACAACCAAATCAACATAGTGAAGAAAATCATGAAGATAGGTTGAAGTTGAAGACAAATCAAATGTGAATAGCTTCAAGAAATAACGCCATGAGTAAAACACTTCAAACAAAGGAATTTGGTGGTGGCGTTACCCACCGTATAGGAAGTATTAGACCCAGACACGGCGCACAATTATCGTGGCGCTCCGAAGTCAAATTCCACGTTAATGTATTCACACTCAGAATGTAAGTCTTCATTAGATTGAAGGCATACGTTACTTCGTGTGTTGCACATCTAAGTCATCAACATGCATAAGTGTTAGGATGTGTGCTTGATCACAGGACATTTGAGGATTCCAAGATATTTAGCTCACACCGTAATTTGCAAAACCTTTTCTCATCCAAGGGCTTTGTGAAGATATCGCGATTGCTCTTGGTGTTGACGTGAATGATGTCAATATCTTTCTTCATGACATGATCCCCGAGAAAATGATGACGAATTTCAATGTGCTTTGTCTTCGAAAGTGCTGGACTGGATTGTTGGCAATCTTGATGGCGCTTTCGTTGTCGCAGAAGAGAGGTACTTGTGTCGATTGATGCCATAGTCCTTGAGAGTTTGCTTCATCCATAGAAGTGAGCACAAGAAGATCCAAAGAAGCAATGTATTCAGATTCTGCAGTTGAGAGTGATACAGTTACTGTTTCTTTGAAGACCAACAGACGAGTGATCGTCCCGTAAAGTGACATGTGCCCGATGTAGACTTGCGATCCACCTTGTCACCAGCATAATCAGCATCCGAAAATCCAACCAAATCAAATTTTGAGCCCTTTGGGTACCATAATCCGAGTGTTGGGGTGTGAGCCAAATATCGAAGAATTCGCTTCATAGCTAGGTGATGTGATTCCTTTGGTGCCGCTTGGAATCGAGCACACATGCAAACACTAAGCATAATATCTGGCCTAGATGCACATAGGTAAAGTAAGGAACCAATCATGGAGCGGTATACCTTTTGATCGAACTCTTTACCATTGTCGTCGGGACCCGGATGGTGTTTGGTCGGCATTGGCGTCGTGTATCCTTTGCACTCTTGCATTCCAAACTTCTTCGCATAATCTTGGAGGTATTTTTCTTGAGATATAAAGATGCCATTCCTTTGTTGATGAATTTGAAGACCTAGGAAGAACTTGAGCTCTCCCATCATGGACATCGATATTGTTCTTGCATCATGTATCCAAATTCATCACTATACTTCGGTTGGTGCGGTACCAAGATAATGTCATCCACATATATTTGGCATACAAACAGTTCACCATCATATGTCTTCGTGAAGAGTGTGGGACCAAGGGATCCTGGTTTCAAGCCTTTGCTCTTCGTGAAGTCTTTGATTGTATCATACCAAAGCGCGAGGAGCTTGTTTGAGGCCATCTGATGCTTTATTTAGCTTGTACACCATATCGGGATGTTTTGGATCTTCAAAGCCAGGTGGTTGAGCGACATATACTTCTTCTTCAATCTTGCCGTTGAGAAATGCACTCTTCACATCCATTTGATAGAGCAAGATGTTGTGGTGGTTAGCATAGGCTAGTAGTATGCGAATGGCTTCAAGCCTAGCTACAGGAGCAAATGTTTCATCGAAGTCAATTCCTTCAACTTGAGTATATCCTTGAGCCACAAGCCGTGCTTTGTTTCTGACGACTTGACCATGCTCATCTTGCTTGTTTCGATATATCCATTTGGTGCCAATAATGTTATGCTTGCGAGGGTCAGGACGCTTGACAAGTTCCCAAACATTATTCAGCTTGAACTATTGAAGTTCTTCTTGCATAGCTTGAATCCATTCGGTTCCATAAAAGCTTCAAAGAACTTTCTTGGGTTACGATATTGACACAAATGAAAAGTGCCCATAGAAATTTGCTAGCTGTGTTGCTCTTGAGCGAGTAAGCGAGACCAGTGCATTGATGCTATCGATTATCTTCTCAATCTGTACTTCATTTGCAACTCAAGGATGAATCGGACGAAGACTTTGCTCATCTTGATCATTGGGAGGATTGTCTTCAAACCGAGCATTGTCTTGAGTTGGTTAGGTGCGAAATGATAAGTTCCTCTTGAGGTTGTGCTTCATTTGGCATGATTTCACGGTTCCCATCAGCTTGATAGATTATTTGGCGGAGCTTCGTCTAGTGTGCTTGGCAGGAACTCTCTTTGTGAACCATTGGTTTCATCAAATCGCACATCTATAGTTTCGACGATTTTGTAGAGATAGAGATTGAAGACTCTGTAAGAGTGTGAGTCCTTTCCGTAACCGAGCATGAAGCCTTCGTGAGCTTTGGGTTCAAATTTTGACTTGTGATGGGGATCCTTGATCCAGCACTTAGCTCCAAATACTCTAAAGTAACTGACATTTGGCTTCTTGCCAACAAAAGCACGAGCCTTGCCAGATGAGCTCTTCTTATGCGATGAAGACTTTGATGAAGACTTGGAAGAAGACTTTGAAGATTTCTTCTTTTTCTTGTCATCAGAATCATATTCCTTGCTCTTCTTCTTCTTCTTCTCATTGTACCCTTTGTGGACACTCGGAGATATAGTGTCCAGCTTTTCTTGCACTTGTGTGGGTTCTCTTCTTGTAGTCATGAGTGGAAGCTTCATCATCTCTTGAGCTGGATCGTGAAGACTTTCTGAAGCCTTTCTTCCTAGTGAATCTCTGGAACTTCTTCACAAGCATAGCAAGTTCCTTTCCAATGTCTTCGGGATCATCAGAACCACAGTCAGATTCTTCTTCAGATGAGGAAACAAATTTTGCCTTCAAAGCGAGTTCGGCCATAGTTGGGACCATAGATATCTCTTTTCTCGTAAAGTGGAACTCATGTGTGTTGAGCCTCTCAAGTATATCAGACGGATCGAGTGTCTTGAAGTCAGGATGTTCTTGTATCATGAGGGCAAGGGTGTCAAAAGAGCTATCAAGTGATCTCAGTAGTGTCTTGACGATTTCATGCTTGGTGACCTGAGTGGCGCCGAGAGCATGAAGCTCATTTGTGATGTCAGTAAGGCGATCAAACGTGAGCTGGACATTTTCATTGTCGTTTCTCTTGAAGCGGTTGAAGAGGTTGCGAAGAACACGATCCTTTGATCTCTCCGGGTTGAGACACCTTCGTTGACCTTGGATAGCCATCCCGGACTAGCCCGACATTTCCAGAGCACTCACACGGCCATCTTGTCCTTTGGTCGATGACCACAGATGATGTTCTTTGCAGTAGAGTCCAGTTGGATGAACTTCTTGACATCAGCAGGGGTGACACCTTCACTAGATTTAGGAACGCCGTTCTTGACGACATACCAGAGGTCGACATCAATGGCTTCAAGATGCATTCGCATCTTATTCTTCCAGTAGGGATAGTCAGTTCCATCGAACACAGGGCAAGCAGCGGAGACTTTGATTATCCCTGCAGTCGACATAGCTAAAACTCCAGGTGGTTAAACTGAATCACACATAACAAGGGAGTACCTTGCTCTGATACCAATTGAAAGTGCTAGTTATCGACTAGAGGGGGGTGAATAGACGATTTTTAGGAAAGTCTTCAAAACACGAATGTTTTGAAGACAAACAATAGAAATGACATAATTGATATGCAGCGGAAGATAAACTACAACAAGCAAGCCATAGTCAAGTATGCAATAATGTGAACGGACAAGACTAATAGCAGCTATGTAGTAAGGATCAGGATGGAAGATAGTATGAAGCCAAACAACGATAGAAGTCAAGCAATGAAGTCAAAGCAGATAAGACATATAAGCAATGACTTCACGAAGACAAACTCAATGTAAAGGAGGGAAGGGATAGAACCGGTCACTTGTTGAAGACACATGATTTGTTGGACCAGTTCGATTCTTTGTGACAAGCTGTACATCTGGTTAGGGAGGCTGAGATTCAACTCGAGAAGACCGCAGATTCACCTTATTCCCTTGAGCTAAGGACACATAGTCCTCGCCCAATCACTCTGGTAAGTCTTCAAGGTAGACTTCCGAACCTTCACAGACAGCGTTCACCGCAATCCACAATGACTCTTGGATGCTCGAACGCGGCGCCTAACCGGCCTGGAGGATTCACAGTCCTCAAGTGTAATAAGTCTTCGTGTCACACAGACAGAAAACTTCAGTGATGCCTAACACTCTTTGGCTCTGGGTGTTTTGGGCTTTGTCCTCGCAAGGATTTTCTCTCTCAAAGGCTTCGAGGTGGGTTGCTCTCAAACGACAAAAGTCGTGCACTAACTCTGAGCAGCCACCAATTTATGGTGTAGGGGTGGGCTATTTATAGCCACTAGGCAACCTGACCTGTTATGTCGAAATGACCCTGGTCACTAAGGAACCGACACGTGTTCCAACGGTCGATTTAAACACACACGGCAACTTTACTTGGGCTACAAGCAAAGCTGACTCATCCAGCTCTGGATAAGTTTTGCTCTCATTGTCTTCGTCGAAGACATAGGATTTGGGTTGAGCATCACTTGATCATTTCGACTATGATCACTTGGACCCCACTTAACGAAGACGGTGGTTCCTACGACTCAACAAAGAAGAAAAGGAAACAACGAAACGACCACGATCTTCAAGGCCCATAGTCTTCACTCAATGTCTTCTCATGTCATAGTCTTCAATGTGAATATCTTCACATACCACCATTGTCGTCAATGTCTTCATACATTTTAGGGTCATCTTGGTAGGTAAACCGAATCAATGAGGGACACTACTGCGTTATCCTGCAATTCTCACAAACGCATTAGTCCTCAACCACATTTGTCGTCAATACTCCAAAACCAACTAGGAGAGGCACTAGATGCACTTACACCACCCTCTCATGGGGCCAGGGGTTGGAATGAGCTGCCCTGCGTCGGGCAACTGTCTTGGGCGCCGGGTTGCTGGACAAGTATCCGGCCTCCCGCAGTCTTGTGATGTGCCCTCCGTGACGGAGGAGGCCATCCACCTGCCTCCCGCCTCGACATGGTTGGAAAAGGTTGAGGTGGGATGTGCGGACTTGGGCGCTGGAGCTCGAAGTCTTGGAAATGGATGAGCAAAGGAGGAAGAAGGCGTAGGTGAAAAGGTGGATCCTTATCCCCTTATATGGACGGACGAAGTTACGCGTCCCCCACCAGCCCGGTAAAACTCGCTTATCTCCCAAGCACCGTAATCAATGGCGCGGATGGGTTACCCACATCCGTATTGATGGGAATCCCGGAATAAGGGGGCACGATCTATGCTTTGATAAGACGTGCCAGGGAAACCGCCTCGCTAAACGCGCTGAGGTGGAACAGTAAAAAAACAATTCATATAAAGGCCTGGCCGTGGTGTGATGTCACGCCATGGAATATGTCAGCAGATCTGTGTAAAAGTTATTCTCTCTACGGTGGTATGTGGAACTTGTTTTGCAGAGCCGGACACTATCCTTGTGTTCAAAACCTTCTATGAAGTATTCGGAGGAGGAACCCGCCTTGCAATGCCGAAGACAATATGCCACGGACTCGTCGTCATTGAAGCCTGGTTCAGGGCTCTTGAGGAGTCTGGACTAGGGGTGTCCGGATAGCGAACTATCATCACGGCGGACTCCAAGACTATGAAGATACAAGATTGAAGACTTCGTCCGCGTCCGGATGGGACTTTCCTTGGCGTGGAAGGCAAGCTTGGCGATCACGGATATGTAGATCTCCTACCATTGTAACCGACTCGTGTAACCCTAACCTATCCGGTGTCCATATAAACCGGAGGGTTTTAGTCCGTGGGGACGAACAACAATCATACCATAGGCTAGCTTCTAGGGTTTAGCCTCCTTGATCTCGTGGTAGATCTACTCTTGTGCTACCCATATCATCAATATTAATCAAGCGGAGTAGGGTATTACCTCCATCGAGAGGGCCGAAACTCAGGTAAAAACATCGTGTCCCTTGTCTCCTGTTACCATCCGCCTAGAGCGCACAGTTCGGGACCCCTACCGAGATCCGCCGGTTTTGACACCGACATCCGCCGACGTACTTCTTTCACCCATATATACCCACGCACCCTAAAACTTCCAGAGCGAGAATAGATCGGAGTTCCGCGCGCCGCAGCCTCTGTAGCCACCAAAAACCAATCGGGACCCTGTTAAGCACCGCCAGAGGGGGAACCCTCACCGTGGCCATCTTCATCATCTGGCGCTCTCCATGACAAGGAGGGAGTAGTTCACCCCGGGCTGAGGGTATGTACCAGTAGCTATGTGTTTGATCTCTCTCTCTCTCTCTCGTGTTCTTGATTTGGCACGATCTTGATGTATCGCGAGCTTTGCTATTATAGTTGGATCTTATGTTGCTTCTCCCCCTCTACTCTCTTGTAATGGATTGAGTTTTCCCCTTGAAGTAATCTTATCGGATTGAGTCTTTAATGATTTTAGAACACTTGATGTATGTCTTGCCGTGAGTATCTGTGGTGACAATGGGATATCACGTGATTCACTTGATTTATGTTTTGGTGATCAACTTGCGGGTTCCGCCCATGAACCTATGCATAGGGGTTGGCACACGTTTTCGTCGTGATTCTCCGCTAGAAACTTTGGGGCACTCTTTGAGGTTCTATGTGTTGGTTGAATAGATGAATCTGAGATTGTGTGATGCATATCGTATAATCATACCCACGGATACTTGAGGTGACATTGGAGTATCTAGGTGACATTAGGGTTTTGGTTGATTTGTATCTTAAGGTGTTATTCTAGTACGAACTCTAGGGTTGTTAGTGACACTTATAGGAATATCCCATCGGATTGATTGGAAAGAATAACTTTGAGGTGGTTTCGTACCCTACCATAATCTCTTCGTTTGTTCTCCACTTTTAGTGACTTTGGAGTGACTCTTTGTTGCATGTTGATGTTGGGGAACGTAGTAATTTCAAAATTTTCCTACGCACACGCAAGATCATGGTGATGGCATAGCAACGAGAGGGGAGAGTGTTTGTCCACGTACCCTCGTAGACCGTAAGCGGAAGCGTTATAACAACGCGGTTGATGTAGTCGTACGTCTTCACGATCCGACCGATCCAAGTACCAAACGCACGGCACCTCCGAGTTCAGCACAGTTCAGCTCGATGGCGATCCCGGGCTCCGATCCAGAAAGCGTCAGGATGAGTTCCGTCAAGACGACGTGGTAGACGATGATGATGCTCCACGGCGCAGGCTTCGCCTATGCTCATGACGATATGACCGAAGTGGAATATGGTGGAGGGGCACCGACACGGCTAAGGAACGATCCGTAGATCAACTTGTGTGTCATGGGTGCCCCGACCACCGTATATAAAGGAGCAACGGGGGTGCGGCCGGCCCTAGGAGGAGGCGGAGGAGGAGTCCTACTCCCAGGAGTAGGACTCCCCCCTAGTTGGATTAGGACTTGGGGAGGGAAGAGAAGGGCGCCCCCCCCCCTCCTTGTCCTATTCGGACTAGGGGAGGGGCGCTGCCTGCCCTGGCCGCCCTCCTCTTCTCCCTCATGGCCCACTAAGGCCCATTAACCCCGAGAGGGTTCCAGTAACCCGGTGTTCCGGTAAAATCCCGATTTCACCCGGAACTATTCCGAAGTCCAAACATAGGCTTCCAATATATCAATCTTTATGTCTCGACCAATTCCAGACTCCTCGTCGTGTCCGTGATCACATCCGGGACTCCGAACAAACTTCGGTACATCAAAACTTATAAACTCATAATAAACTGTCATCGTAATGTTAAGCGTGCGGACCCTACGGGTTCGAGAACTATGTAGACATGACCTAGAACTATTCTCGGTCAATAACCAATAGCGGAACCTGGATGCCCATATTGGTTCCTACATATTCTTCGAAGATCTTTATCGGTCAAACCGCATAACGACATACGTTGTTCCCTTTGTCATCGGTATGTTACTTACCCGAGATTCGATCGTCGGTATCCAATACCTAGTTCAATCTCGTTATCGGCAAGTCTCTTTACTCGTTCCGTAATACATCATCTCACAACTAACTTATTAGTTGCAATGCTTGCAAGGCTTATGTGATGTGTATTACCGAGAAGGCCTAGAGATACCTCTCCGACAATCGGAGTGACAAAACCTAATCTCAAATCGCCAACCCAACATGTACCTTTTGGAGACACCTGTAGTACTCCTTTATAATCACCCGATTCGTTGTGACGTTTGGTAGCACCAAAGTGTTCCTCCGTAAACGGAGTTGCATAATCTCATAGTTACGGGAACATGTATAAGTCATGAAGAAAGCAATAGCAATATACTAAGCGATCAAGTGCTAGGCTAACGGAATGGGTCATGTCAATCACATCATTCTCCTAATGATGTGACCCCATTAATCAAATAACAACACATGTCTATGGTTAGGAAACATAACCATCTTTGATTAATGAACTAATCAAGTAGAGGCATACTAGTGACTATATGTTTGTCTATGTATTCACACATGTATTATGTTTCCGGTTAATACAATTCTAGCATGAATAATAAACATTTATCATGATATGAGGAAATAAATAATAACTTTATTATTGCCTCTAGGGCATATTTCCTTGATCTCCCACTTGCACTAGAGTCAATAATCTAGATTACACAAGAATGATTCTAACACCCATGGAGTCTTGGTGCTGATCATGTTTTGCTCGAGGAAGAGGCTTAGTCAAGCGGGTCTGCAATATTCAGATCCGTATGTATCTTGCAAATCTCTATGTCTCCCACTTGGACTTGGTCCCGAATGGAATTGAAGCATCTCTTGATATGCTTGGTCCTCTTGTGAAATCTGGATTCCTTTGCCAAAGCAATTGCACCAAGATTGTCACAGAAGATCTTCATTGGTCCCGATGCACTAGGTATGACACCTAGATCGGAAATGAACTCTTTCATCGAGACTCCTTCATTTGCTGCTTCGAAGCAGCTATGTACTCCGCTTCACATGTAGATCCCGCCACGACGCTTTGTTTAGAACTGCACCAACCGACAGCTCCACCGTTTAATAAAAACACGTATCCGGTTTGCGATTTAGAATCGTCCGGATCGGTGTCAAAGCTTACATCGATGTAACCATTTACGACTAGCTCTTTGTCACCTCCATATCGAGAAACATATCCTTAGTCCTTTTCGTATTTCGGGATGTTCTTGACCGCTGTCGATGATCCACTCTGGATTACTTTGGTACCTTCCTGCCAAGCTTATTGCTAAGCATACGTCAGTCTGGTACACAGCATTGCATACATGATAGAGCCTATGGCTGAAGCATAGGAACATCTTTCATTTCTCTCTATCTTCTGCTGTGGTCGGGCATTGAGTCGACTCAATTTCACACCTTGTCTGGTAAAATCCTTTCTTTGCTCGATCCATTTTGAACTTTTTCAAAACTTTATCAAGGTATGTGCTTTGTGAAAGTCCAATTAAGCGTCTTGATCTATCTCTATAGATCTTGATGCCCAATATGTAAGCAGCTTCACCGAGGTCTTTCATTGAAAACTTTTATTCAAGTATCCTTTTATGCTATCCAGAAATTTTATATCATTTCCAATTAATAATATGTCGTCCACATATAATATCGAAATGCTACAGAGCTCCCACTCACTTTCTTGTAAATACAAGCTTCTCCAAAAGTCTCAGATAAAACCATATGCTTTGATCACACTATCAAAGCGTTTATTCCAACTCCGAGAGGCTTGCACTGACCATAAATTGATCGCTGGAGCTTGCACACTTTGTTAGCACCTTTTGGATCAACAAAACCTTCTGGTTGCATCATATACAACTCTTCTTCTAGAAATCCATTCAAGAATGCAGTTTTACATCCATTTGCCAAATTTCATAATCATAAAATGCAGCAATTGCTAACATGATTCGGACAGACTTAAGCATCGCTCTGGTGAGAAAGTCTCATCGTAGTCAACTCCTTGAACTTGTCGAAAACCTTTTGCAACAAGTCGAGCTTTATAGACGATTACATTACCATCGGCGTCAGTCTTCTTCTTAAAGATCCATTTATTCTCAATGGCTTGCCGATCATCGGGCAAGTCAACCAAAGTCCATACTTTGTTCTCATACATGGATCCCATCTCAGATTTCATGGCTTCCAGCCATTTTGTGGAATCTGGGATCACCATCGCTTCTTCATAGTTTGTAGGTTCACCATGGTCAAGTAACATGACTTCCAGAATAGGATTACCGTACCACTCAGTGCGGACCTTACTCTAGTTGACCTCGTGAGTTCAAGAGAAACTTGATCTGAAGTTTCATGATCATCATCATTCACTTCCTCACTAATTGGTGTAGGTGTCACAGGAACCGATTTCTGTGATGAACCATTTTCCAATAAGGGAGTTGGTACTGTTACCTCATCAAGTTCTACTTTTCTCCCACTCACTTCTTTCGAGAGAAACTCCTTCACTAGAAAGGATCCATTCTTAGCAACGAATGTCTTGCCTTTGGATCTGTGATAGAAGGTGTACCCAACTGTTTCCTTTGGGTATCCTATGAAGACACATTTTTCCGATTTGGGTTCAAGCTTATCAGGTTGAAGTTTTTTCACATAAGCATCGCAGCCCCAAACTTTCAGAAACGACAACTTTGGTTTCTTGCCAAACCACAGTTCATAAGGAGTCGTCTTAACGGATTTTGATGGTGCCCTATTTAACGTGAATGCGGCCGTCTCTAAAGCATAACCCCAAAATGATAGCGTAAATCGGTAAGAGACATCATAGATCGCACCATATCTAGTAAAGTACGATTCTGACGTTCGGACACACCATTACGCTGTGGTGTTCGGTGGCGTTAGTTGCGAAACTATTCCGCAATTTTTCAGATGTAGACCAAACTCGTAACTCAAATATTCTCCTCCACGATCAGATCGTAGAAATTTTATTTTCTTGTTACGATGATTTTCAACTTCACTCTGAAATTCTTTGAACTTTTCAAATGTTTCAGATTTATGCTTCCTTAAGAAGATATACCCATATCTGCTTAAATCATCTCGTGAAGGTGAGAAAATAACGATATCCGCCACGAGCTTCAACATTCATCGGACCACATACATACGTATGTATGATCTCCAACAGATCTGTTGCTCTCTCCATCGAACCGGAGAATGGTGTTTTAGTCATCTTGCCTATGAGGCTTGGTTCATAAGTACCAAGTGATTCATAATCAAGTGATTCCAAAAGTCCATCAAGATGGAGTTTCTTCATGCGCTTTACATCGATATGACCTAAACGGCAAATTGCCACAAATAAGTTGCACTATCATTATTCACTTTGCATCTTTTGGCTTCGACATTATGAATATGTGTATTACTACTATCGAGATTTAATAAAATAGACCACTCTTCAAGGGTGCATGACCATAAAAGATATTACTCATATAAATAGAACAACCATTATTCTCTCGATTTAAATGAATAACCGTCTCGCATCAAACAAGATCCAGATATAATGTTCATGCTCAACGCTGGCACCAAATAACAATTATTAAGGTCTAAAACTAATCCGAAGGTAGATGTAGAGGTAGCGTGCCGACCGCGATCACATCGACTTTGGAACCGTTCCCACGCGCATTGTCACCTCGTCCTTTGCGGTGCTCGCTTATTCCGTAGTCCTGTTTTGAGTTGCAAATATTAGCAATGTAACCAGTATCAAATACCAGTGCTACTACGAGCTCTAGTAAGGTACACATCAATAACATGTATATCACATATACCTTTGTTCACCTTGCCATCCTTCTTATCCGCCAAATACTTGGGGCAGTTCCGCTTCAAAGTGACCAGTTTGTTTGCGGTAGAAACACTCGGTTTCAGGCTTAGGTCCAGACTTGGGTTTCTTCTCTTGAGCAGCAACTTTCTTGCTGTTCTTTTGAAGTTCCTTCTTCTTCCCTTTGCCCTTTTCTTGAAACTAGTGGTCTTGTTGACCATCAACACTTGATGCTCTTTCTTGATTTCTACCTCCGCAGCTTTTAACATTGCGAAGAGCTCGGAATTGTCTTGGTCATCCCTTGCATATTATAGTTCATCACGAAGCTCTTGTAGCTTGGTGGCGATGATTGGAGAATTCATCAATGACACTATCATCCGGAAGATTAACTCCCGGTTGAATCAAGTGATTATTATACCCGGACATTTTGAGTATATGTTCACCGATGAACTATTCTCCTCCATCTTGCAGCTATAGAACTTATTGGAGACTTCATATCTCTCAATCCGGGCATTTGCTTGAAATATTAACTTCAACTCTTGGAACATCTCATATGCTCCATGACGTTCAAAACGTCGTTGAAGACCGGTTCTAAGCCGTAAAGCATGGCACACTGAACTATCAAGTAGTCATCGACTTTGCTCGCCAGACGTTCACAACTTCGGCGTTGCTCTCACGTGCAGTTCGCACCCAGCGGTGCTTCCGGGACGTAATTCTTACGTGCAGCAATGAGGATAATCCTCAAATTACGGACCCAGTCCGTGTAATTGCTACCATCATCTTTCAACTTTGCTTTCTCAAGGAATGCATTAAAATTCAACGGAACAACAAAGACGAGCCATCTATCTACAAGATAAACATAGACAAGCAAAATACTATCGGTACTAAGTTCATGATAAATTTAAGTTCAATTAATCATATTAAAACTCCCACTTAGACAGACATCTCTCTAGTCATCTAAGTGATTACGTGATCCAAATCAACTAAACCATAACCGATCATCACGTGAGATGGAGTAGTTTTCAATGGTGAACATCACTATGTTGATCATATCTACTATATGATTCACGCCGACCTTTCGGTCTCCGTGTTCGAGGCCATATCTGCATATGCTAGGCTCGTCAAGTTTAACCTGGGTATTCTGCGTGTGCAAAACTGGCTTGCACCCGTTGTAGATGGACGTAGAGCTTATCACACCCGATCATCACGTGGTGTCTCGGCACGACGAACTTTGGCAATGGTGCATACTCAGGGAGAACACGTCTTGATAATATCAATATAAATAAAGAATGAGTTCATTACAGTACCTTGAACTGGTGTTTTGTTTTCTTTCGCTAACGGAGCTCACGAGTTTTCTCTTAAGTTTTGTGTTGTGAAGTTTTCAAGTTTTGGGTAAAGATTCGATGGACTATGGAATAAGGAGTGGAAAGAGCCTAAGCTTGGGGATGCCCAAGGCACCCCAAGGTAATATTCAAGGATAACCAAGCGTCTAAGTTTGGGGATGCCCCGGAAGGCATCCCCTCTTTCGTCTGCTTCCATCGGTAACTTTACTTGGAGCTATATTTTTATTCACCACATGATATGTGTTTTGCTTAGAGCGTCGTTTTATTTTCTTTTGCTTTGCTTGCTGTTGAAATAAAATACCAAGATCTGAAATTCTTATTTGTTAGAGAGTCTTTACATAGCTACATAATTATTTAACTACTTATTGATCTTCACTTATATCTTTCGGAGTAGTTTATAATTTGCTCTAAGTGCTTCACTTACATTTTTTAGAGTACGGTGGTGGATTTGTTTTATAGAAACTATTGGTCTCTCATGCTTCACTTATATTATTTTGAGAGTCTTAAATAGCATGGCAATTTGCTTAAATAATCTTAATATGTTAAGCATAAAATATTTGTAAGAATTCTTATGAGTGTGTTGAATACTATGAGAAGTTTGATTCTTTATGATTGTTTTGAGATATGAAGATGGTGATATTAGAGTCATGCTAGTTGAGTAGTTGTGAATTTGAGAAATACTTGTGTTAAAGTTTGTGATTCCCATAGCATGCACGTATGGTGAACGGTTATGTGATGAAGTCAGAGCATGATTTATTTATTGATTGTCTTCCTTATGAGTGGCGGTCGGGGATGAGCGATGGTCTTTTCCTACCAATCTATCCCCCTAGGAGCATGCGCGTAATATTTCGCTTTGATAACTTCTAGATTTTTGCAATAAGTATACGAGTTCTTTATGACTAATGTTGAGTCCATGGATTATATGCACTTTTCCCATCCTTCCACCATTGCTAGCCTCTCTTATACCGCGCACCTTTCGCCGGTATCATACACCCACCATATATCTTCCTCAAAACAGCCACCATACCTACCTATCATGGCATTTCCATAGCCATTCCGAGATATATTGCCATGCAACTTTCCACCGTCCCGTTTACTATGACACGCTCCATCATTGTCATATTGCTTTGCATGATCATGTAGTCGACATCGTATTTGTGGCAAAGTCACCATTCATAATTCTTTCATACATGTCACTCCTGATTCATTGCATATCCTGCACACCACGGAGGAATTCATATAGACTCATACTTTGTTCTAGTATCGAGTTGTAATTGTTGAGTTGTAAGAAAATAAAAGTGTGATGATCATCATTATTAGAGCATTGTCCCAGTGAGGAAAGGATGATGGAGACTATGATTCCCCACAAGTCGGGATGAGACTCGGACGAAAAAAGAGACCATAAAAAGAGAAAAGGCCCAAATAAAAAAATTAAAAAATGAGAGAAAAAGAGAGAAGGGACAATGCTACTATCCTTTTACCACACTTGTGCTTCAAAGTAGCACCATGATCTTCATGATAGAGAGTCTCCTATGTTGTCACTTTCATATACTAGTGGGAATCTTTCATTATAGAAATTGGCTTGTATATTCCAATGATGGGCTTCCTCAAAATGCCCTAGGTCTTCGTGAGCAACCAAGTTGGATGCACACCCACTTAGTTTCTTTTTGAGCTTTCATATACTTATAGCTCTAGGGCATCCGTTGCATGGAAATCCCTACTCACTCACATTAATATCTGTTGATGGGCATCTCCATAGCTCGTTGATACGTCTAGTTGATGTGAGACTATCTTCTCCTTTTTGTCTTCTTCACAACCACCATTCTGTTATACCTATAGTGCTATATACATGGCTCACGCTCATGTATTGCGTGAAGATCGGAAAAGTTTTGAAAATGTCAAAAGTATGAAATAATTGCTTGGCTTGTCATCGGGGTTGTGCATGATTTAAATACTTTGTGTGGTGAAGATAGAGCATAGCCAGACTATATGATTTTGTAGGGATAACTTTCTTTGGCCATGTTATTTTGAGAAGACATGATTGCTTTGTTAGTATGCTTGAAGTATTATTATTTTTAGGTCAATATGAACTTTTGTCTTGAATCTTTCGGATCTGAATATCCATACCACAATTAAGAAGAGTTACATTGAAATTATGCCAAGTAGCACTCCGCATCAAAAATTATCTTTTTATCATTTACCTACTCGAGGGCAGTAGGAATTAAGCTGGGGATGCATGATCGTCTTCAACATATCTATTATTTTTTATTGCTCCATGCTATATTATCTACTATTTTGGGCAATATTGGGCTTTATTGTCTACTTTTATATTATTTTGGGACTAACCTATTAACAAGAAGGCCCAGCCTGTAATTGCTGTTTTTTGCCTATTTAGGTGTTTGAAGAAAAGGAATATCAAGCGGAGTCGAAACAGAATGAAATCAACTAGAGAAGTTATTTTTGGAAGGAAAGCTACGGAAAAGCTTGGAGTGCACGTCGGGGAGTCCGTGCTGCCCACAAGGGTGGAAGCGCCCACCCCTAGGCGCCCCTGCCTCGTGGACAGCCGGAGGTCCACCGACGTGCTTCTTTCACCCATATATACCCACGTGCCCTAAAACTTCCGGAGACGAGAATAGATCGGGAGTTCCGCGCATAAGCCTCTGTAGCCACCAAAACCAATCGGACACCTGTTAGGCACCACCGAGGGGGGAATCCTCACGGTGGCCATCCTCATCATCACGACGCTCTCCATGACGAGGAGGAGTAGTTCACCCTCGGGGCTGAGGGTATGTACCAGTAGCTATGTGTTTGATCTCTCTCTCTCTCTCTCTCTCTCTCTCTCTCTCTCTCTCGTGTTCTTGATTTGGCACGATCTTGATGTATCGCGAGCTTTGCTATTATAGTTGGATCTTATGTTGCTTCTCCCCCTCTACTCTCTTGTAATGGATTGAGTTTTCCCCTTGAAGTAATCTTATCGGGTTGAGTCTTTAATGATTTGAGAACACTTGATGTATGTCTTGCCGTGCGTATCTGTGGTGACAATGGAATATCACGTGATTCACTTGATGTATGTTTTGGTGATCAACTTGCGGGTTCCGCCCATGAACCTATGCATAGGGGTTGGCACACGTTTTCGTCGTGATTCTCCGGTAGAAACTTTGGGGCACTCTTTGAGGTTCTATGTGTTGGTTGAATAGATGAATCTGAGATTGTGTGATGCATATCGTATAATCATACCCACGGATACTTGAGGTGACACTGGAGTATCTAGGTGACATTAGGGTTTTGGTTGATTTGTATCTTAAGGTGTTATTCTAGTACGAACTCTAGGGCTGTTGGTGACACTTATAGGAATAGCCCATCGGATTGATTGGAAAGAATAACTTTGAGGTGGTTTCGTACCCTACCGTAATCTCTTCGTTTGTTCTCCACTTTTAGTGACTTTGGAGTGACTCTTGGTTGCATGTTGAGGGATAGTTATATGATCCAATTATGTTATTATTGTTGACAGAACTTGCACTAGTGAAAGTATGAACCCTAGGCCTTGTTTCCTAGCATTGCAATACCGTTTACGCTCACTTTTACCACTTGTTACCTTGCCGTTTTTATATTTTTCAGATTACAAAAACCTATATCTACTATCCATATTGCACTTGTATCACCATCTCTTCGCCGAACTAGTGCACCTATACAATTTACCATTGTATTGGGTGTGTTGGGGACACAAGAGACTCTTTGTTATTTGGTTGCGGGGTTGCTTGAGAGAGACCATCTTCATCCCTCGCCTTCCACGGATTGATAAACCTTAGGTCATCCACTTGAGGAAATTTGCTCTGTCCTACAAACCTCGCACTTGAAGGCCCAACAATGTCTACAAGAAGAAGGTTGCATAGTAGACATCAAGGACTAACAGTCCACACCAGCGCCTCAAGGAGGGCAGCGCCCTCGGGCGTCGCCATCGACTGTGATCGGCCAAGGCCGTCGAGGATTTCGCCGGACTGCCCCATGCCACCAGATTGCACCTCTCGACCATGGACCAACGACCAAGGGAGCACGGCCCGGCGAAGGACCCGCATGCCAAGCAGGGGAGGTGGGCGCAGATCTCGCACCGCCACCATTGGAGCAGCCACCACCACCCACCTCCACCACCAAGATCCCGCGCCACGCGACCGGTACCGGATCCACCGTCCACACCGTCGATGCGCACAGATCCGCGATGCCTCACCAGGGGAGCCGCCGCTCCAGATCCATGGCTCCCCGCGCGAGGGCAGGACCGCCAAACGCCCCGCCGCCACCATCCTTGGCAGCGCCCCTGGCTTGCCTGACGGCTGCCTCAGGAGGCAACGAGGGAGGGAGGATGGGCAAGGGTCACCCGGCGGCGCCAAGGGTTGTCGCCCCTCGAGTCGCCCAAGCAAGACGACACGGGGGTGGGTGGGTCTCAAGAGGCTTGTTACTCGTGAAGTTGATAAATGCCACTCGGAATCTGGCAATTCCGAAAAATATCACTACAATTTCCAAAATTCAAAATTTTTAGAGATGGAGGAGATATGAATTTAGGGGCTCTAACTCCAACTCGTACGCGACCTAGCCAGCCGCCGCCTCCCAAAAGCTAGGGTTCTCTACCTCCCGTCGGCGCTTAGGGCCATGGAGGCGGAGTGGATCTCGGCCCTTGCCGGTGGGAGAGCTCCGTTTTTATATCTTTTTTCGAGCTTTATTATGTTTTGTGTCCTGCTCGGGAAGACGAGACGGCGGCGGCTCCCAGAAGACGGAATAAAGGCCTCATCGTCTAGCCCCCGTTCCGGTGATGCCTCTAGCATCATCGGTGGGCACGTGGAGGTGTGTCTTCGACGGATCTGTCTTTGGTGGATTTGCTCGGATCTATTCATTGTTTGTGTGTCTTCAGGTTGGATCCTTCTGATCTACATTCTTCATCTGCGGCGGTTGTTGTTTGGTGTGTTGGTTCTATGGGGCCTTAGCACGACAAGTTCCGATTGTTTACTACAACAAGGTTTTCCTGCTCGGTGAGAGAGAGATGATAGCGGCGCGCCTTGGCCAACCGGTGTTTGTAGTCGTCGCTTGGTGGTCACGGATTTGGATGTAATTTTATTATTTTTAGTATAGTATTCGTTGTACTACCATGATTGAAGATGAATAGATAGGAAGGTTTTCCTGATTTTTTTCAAACTTTAAAAATGCCATTTCAGTGGCATTTTTCAAAGTCTCAGATGGCGTTTTTAAGTTTACAAAGTTTGCAGTGGCATTGTTCAAAGTTTGGAAATTGCAGTGGTGTTTCTTGAAAACGCCAGAATTCGAATGGCATTTATCCAATTAACCCTGATGTTAATGTAGTGACAGCCGTTTTGCTGTTCGTTTGCAGCCTCGCAGCGCAGCTCTGTCTATCAGTGATCATGGGTGGTTGCGGCTTGAAAGCTGTCGTCCATTCATGAATGCAGAGAGAAGTGCTACTCCAGAGTCCAGAGCGATTTTGCCAAAGATTGCTCCTTCCTCTCGGTCTGAAAGAAGATGATTAACCTTGTTGAACTGGACCAGAGCTCGAGTACCAAGCTGATTGATTAAATCATGTCAGCTGGTCGTGCCTCCTGCAATCACAAGCTCTTCATTTGCTTAGCACGTACTGTATGTCTGCACGCACGAGAGTGTCTACGTTGCTATAAAAAGTGACGCTCCTCCAATCAACCCCCTCCCTCGCTCGGCACCGACGCGCACCACAGTCCCTGTCCGTCACGTTCGGCCCCGCTCACTCCCCAGTGATCCCACTCCCACCACGGAATGCCACCTCCCACTCCAAGAACCAAGCGACCGGAAGCGGCCAAGCTTCTCCTCCTCGCCACCACCCTCCTCCTGCTCCTCACACTCCTCTTCGCCCAGAGCGCGCTCGCCGCCGACGCCGCCGGCCAGCATCACCACGCGCGCGCACTCCTCGACGCCAATGCGGACGCCGACGCCGTGGACCGGCATTGCGCGGGCATGCTGCACCGGGACGTGTGCGTGTCGACGCTGGCGGGCATCCAGGGGCTCGCGCGGAAGCCGCTCGGGGAGGTGATCTCCAAGGTGGTGGACCGCGCGGCGTCGGCGGTGCGCGCGGCCGCGTCCAACTGCACGTCCTACCTCTCCCGCCCGCACCGGCTGCGCCTGCGCGACCGCCTCGCGCTCTCCGACTGCCAGGAGCTGTTCGGCCACACGCTGAGCCAGCTCGGCACGGCCGCGGCCGAGCTCTCGGCCGGCAACCGCAGCGCGGAGGACTCCATCGCGGGCGTGCAGACGGTGCTGTCGGCGGCCGCGACCAACCAGTACACCTGCCTGGAGGGGTTCGCGGGGCCGTCGGCGTCGGAGGACGGCCGCGTGCGGCCCTTCATCCAGGGCCGCATCTACCACGTGGCCCACCTCGTGTCCAACTCGCTCGCCATGGTCCGCCGCCTCCCGCAGCGCCGCCGCGGGCGCGCCCTCCGCGCGAGGACCGCAGGCGAGGAGGCGTTTGAGGGGTACGGGCCGGTGCGGCGCGGGTTCCCGACGTGGGTGGCGGCGGCGGACCGGAGGCGGCTGCTGCAGCAGCAGGGCCAGGGCGTCGGCGTGCCGGACCTGGTGGTGGCCAAGGACGGGAGCGGCAACTTCACGACGGTGGGGGAGGCGGTGGCGGCGGCGCCCAACAACAGCGATACGCGGTACGTGATCCACATCAAGGCCGGGGGATACTTCGAGAACGTGGAGGTCGGGGCCGAGAAGACCAACATCATGCTCGTCGGCGACGGCATGTGGAGGACCGTCATCAAGGCCAGCCGCAACGTCGTCGACAACTACACCACCTTCCGCTCCGCCACGCTAGGTATGTGATGTGAGTCTACGTCCGTGCAGACACGGTCAAATTATTACTGCATAGCGAACGGTGGCGCTACACGATCGATCGCGTACTGTTCCACGAGCCGATGTCGGCATGCCGACGCCGGCATCGGCATGGCCGGCCGGACGGGTGAGTGACGCCGTACTGACACATCGTGGGAATGCAAGTGCACGCGCGGCTTGGTCGTTTGCGTGGGATGCGGCTCGTGACCGAGCGTCCGTCCGCGGTACATTGATCACGAGTGGCATCGGTCAGGTAACAACGGGGAACAGGCGCTGCTTCCATTGCTTCTTCTAGGAGACTAGGACTAGCACTCTACCAGTAGGGAGTAGCGTAGCGTACTAGGTGCAGGGACTGGACCACGTCGTGACTGGTTGGACAAATAGTTACAGACAAATACGCATTTGGATTGTAGTATAACAGTTCCTGCCTCCGAAAATACTTGTCGGAAAAATGAATGTACTATTATAGATATAATAATTCTTATTCATTTCTGCGACAAGTAATTTCGGTCGAAGGAGTACAAATGATGCACTTACACACTCGATCGGCCGGTCGAAGGGCTGACGGTTTGGATATTTTCTGCAATGCGGAATAGAGTCATTGCTTATTGGCATTTGGAGTTGTGGAGCACGGGAGTTAGTTATCATGGGTAGGCTTGGTAAGTGAGGCCGCCGTGAGCTAGCTAGCCATGGACGAGCACCGAGCACGGCAAACCTACTACACTGATACTACGCGAGCTAGCTCTGCCCGTTTTGTAGACTTGGAAGTGCGACGTCAGGATGAGGTTGACGGTAGCAGGAACCGATCCTGCGATCTGACCGCATTCAACAGCCACTAGTCCACTACTGTACTACGTACAAAGGGAGGCCAACTGTAGCACAATGGAGCACCTTCTTTGGGAGCTTCGATCTCCTTTTCCACTTCTCATCTCTTCTCTTTTGCGCTGAGTGGATGTGAACGAACTGATGTCTGGTGTCTAGCTCCGATCGATCGATCGAGCTGGTCCCCCTGGATCGGAGTAGGGATGGCCGATGGCCCAGCCTCGATCTTCTGCGGGCACCGACACATAGATTCGTCTCGGTACTGTACTGTAGGTTGCCAAACAGTGAGCACTCGTCCAGTGGAGGGCAGCACCTAGCACATACATGCACGCCTTTCACAACAGAAAGAAAGTCGTTCTCGTTGGCAATACTCATGTTCAAGCAAGAGGAGCGATCTAGTTATAGTTAGGCTCTCCCCTGATGCCACCTTAAGGCTTAAGCCAAGGAACAAGAGCAAGCCGACGCCGGTCGTGACGATTATTCGAGTCGGGCTAGACCGATATGCATGGCCTATCCGGCCAGCCGGACGCGGCCTCGTCCACCACGCCGGTACGCACTTTCCGGCTTTGTCCGGTTGCCCCATCGGTACAAAACACACGCATTTTTAGTTAGGACAGAACATGCATTGCATGCGCGCCTCAAGATAGAGAGGGGACGGGTGTGACGGGTGTGGTGCAGGGAGGGCCCTCCACTGTGATGATTAGCCACAGCGGAGCCTTGATTAACTCCGTCGCCGAATGCGGCGCGCGGTGTAGTTGACACGGCGCTGTCGTCGTCCACGGTGTCGGTGCGAATCATGCGATGAGACGACGCATCGCCACCTGCAAGACCGGTACCCTCACGTGCGTCTGTTCCTCGCATTCATTCATGATTCATCCATGAGCCTGGACTGTGGCCACCCGCGTTCGGCTGCACGACACGGAGCCGCAGACCACACGACACGACCTGTGCCACACAAGTGTGGCAACCGGCAGTAAGTACGGGACGCGTTCACGTGCAGCAAGAGCCATAGATAGAATCTATCTACTGCTCGCCTGAATGTAATGAGGAACCAGAGCTCATAAAGTTTCAGTTTTGGTAGGTCGATGGATGGATGGATGTCTCTATACGCAGCTGACCGACATCTGCTAATTTAATTTCGCAGCGGTGATCGGGACGGGGTTCCTGGCGCGGGACCTGACGGTGGAGAACGCGGCGGGGCCGGCCAAGCACCAGGCGGTGGCGCTGCGGGTGAACGCCGACCTGTCGGCCTTCTACCGCTGCAGCTTTGCGGGGTACCAGGACACGCTCTACGCGCACTCGCTCCGCCAGTTCTACCGTGACTGCGACGTCTACGGCACCGTCGACTTCGTCTTCGGCGACGCCACCGTCGTGCTCCAGAACTGCAACCTCTACGCGCGCCGCCCCAACCAGGGCCAGAAGAACGTCTTTACGGCGCAGGGCCGCGAGGACCCCAACCAGAACACCGGCATTGCCGTGCAGGGCTGCAAGATCGCCGCCGCCGCCGACCTCGTCCCCGTGCAGGCCAACTTCTCCTCCTACCTCGGACGGCCCTGGAAGACCTACTCCCGGACGGTGTTCATGCAGTCCAAGATGGAGAGCCTGGTGCACCCGCGCGGGTGGCTCGAGTGGAACGGCACCTTCGCGCTCGACACGCTCTACTACGCCGAGTACATGAACCGGGGCCCCGGCGCCAACACGTCGGCGAGGGTGGCGTGGCCGGGCTACCGGGTGATCACCACCGCCACCGACGCCGGCAACTTCACCGCGCAGACGTTCATCCAGGGCGACCTCTGGCTCAACTCCACCTCCTTCCCCTACTCGTTGGGCCTCGGATAGAATAGAAATGAGTGGGTGTTTGAATAACAAAATAAGGGGTGGTTCATCTCAGGTTTAGTCAGGGAAGGGGTTATACTAGGCTCTTATTTCTTCCCGTTCGTCTCTATTGTATACACTGAAGAAAAACTGTTAGTGCCAGCCCATGTTCAGATCTGCAATGCCCATTGGTAGTGTACTAGTATGTATACACGTGCAATGCACGTCTTCTTTAGGGGACAATGCACGTCTTAACAATTGTTCCTATGATTCTATTGAAAGAAAAAAATCATACAGTACTTTGCAATGAATTCAGAGCAAAAATAAATATTATCATGAATTATAAAGTGATGATTTTCTGCTAATGACATCAGTATTGTGGTGGTCATTTACATTTCACTGGGCTGCAGCCAAAAACGCCCTAAGTAGTCCAGCCAAACACGCACTGGATCAATTGTCCAAGGGCAAAACAATAGTTAACCAGGCTACTGGGCTTTGGTCTTCTCTATATTCGGTGCGTAGTTGGTTCTATAAATATATTTTTATACGTAATGATGCAATTAGCTGCGGCCATTAGCCGATGTACAGTGTACAGGCCGCTAAAAATGTTCGCTTGTCCCATGTCTATACTACTGGGCCCTGTCTCGGCTCTTTGCCTGACGCACTGGCACATGCAACATGGTGAGAAGAGAGGAGGCGTGACGCGATTTTTCTAGAAACCAGCAGATGCAGCTGCGGGCTACTGTTCACTACGAATCCTTTGAGTTTGAACCGTCAAATTTATGAGACCAACGGCCAGGATCGATGCTGTTACTGCAATTCAAAAATCGTACACTATGTAGTAGTATAGATTAACTATTGTTCAGATCTGTAATAGTCACTGGTACTCATGTAACTGTGCTGGTAGGGTTGGACTCTTTACAACAGAGGACGAAAATTAAAGATGTGTCATGGTTCTAGTGGACAAATGACAAGGGAATCGACAAGGCAAACAGGGAGTGTACATGGAGGAATCTAACGCCACTTATTCACCATTCTATCTACCCGTGACTCTGATGATGTCCTTAACTGACCTTCTCCAGAAGTTTGCCGTCCCCCTTTTTATTCAATATATGGTCCTGATCTTACAGCCTCGACCTTTGCAGCTCCAGCTTCGCGATCGTGCCGAGATGGACTTCATCAGGGCCGTCGGCGAGCCGCAGTGTCCTAGCGGTTGCCCATAGATGGGACAGGACCGTGTCGGATGAGACCCCTGCAGCGCCGTGGACTTGTATTGCCATGTCAAGCACTTTCAGGGCCATATTTGGAGCCGCCACCTACACAGAGGCCAAATTCACTGAATTTTTGTTGCTACAATTCGTTGCAAATGAAGGTGCTAAAATGCTAGAACTTTACCTTGGCCATTGCAAGGATCCCACGGGCCTTCTTGTTCCCATGCCGGTCGAGCTGATCGGCTGCTTCAAGCACCAGAAGCCTAGTTTGCTCCAGTTCTATCCGACACTGGAGTCCACATTCATGTTAGAGCTAGATATACATCATTGCTAAAATGCTTCAAAGAAACAAATGGATGAACAGTTCAATCTGAGAAGCTGAGTGGGGATGTTTATTTGTATGGTCTCTGGATGATTAACATCATAACTCCCTGGGAAACCAAAAGAACAATAAAATGATATCTAACTAATGTGGTTTTGACGTCTGAACAGAAACACCTTTTTTGCTTTATTCAAGGTTTTGTAAATAAACCATGTAAACAGTTTATTGGATCATGCAAGCAATCAAAGAGGTTATACCTTTGCCAGGTCTGACTGAAAGGAACCATGCTGTGCAATCTTCTTTCCAAAAGCGGTCCTACTTAAGGCCCTCTCAACCATCATATTCATGCCACGTTCAGCTGCTCCTATTAGTCGCATGCAATGATGCAATCTTCCAGGACCTAGTCTTCCCTGCAGAGCAAGATAAATATGACACAGAAAGTACAGGTTGGGAATGATCAATAGTAGTATCAGAACAGTTCTGCTTACTTGAGCAATCTCGAAACCACGTCCTTCTCCGAGGAGGATATTTGTGACAGGAACACGCACGTTATCAAAAGTAATCTCTGCATGTCCATGCGGTGCATCATCAAACCCAAAGACTAACAATGGTCTCTTTATCTGCACTCCAGGAGTGTTGATATCCACTAAGATCATCGACTGCTGTTTATGTCTAGGTGCAGAGAAATCTGTTTTTCCCTGCATGAAATAAACACCGTTTAACATTACAAGAAACATATACATCACCCACAGCACTGCTCTCATGGATAGATGTTATATTTACCATTAATATCAGGATTTTGCACCTCGGGTCCATAGCCCCACTGGTCCACCATTTCCTGCCATTTATCACATAGAAATCTCCCTGCCTGTCGAGGGAACAATATTAAAGTAATCAGCAATGCAGAAAGCTCAAAGTAAAGAAAATGATGAAATTTTTATAAACTATCAAAAGAGGAGGGCAGGAAATGTATGCCATGAGGATATAATTGATTTCCTGTTAATACACAAGAATTTGGAGGTCTCCACTAGCATACTATAATTATGCTGTTAAACTGAAAATAGTTTTCAGATGAGAAAAATAGACAAAAGAAATGCTGACATCTGTAGGAACTAGGACCGGCTAAACATAACTATATGATGGCCCATAACAAGGTAATAGCTTTTCAACTAAAGAGAGGCAGAGAGGCAGTAGTAAGCACATGTGACAAGATTCAACAACCTAAAGCAGCAACTATAACATGCTTGTTGCCCACACATATTTTATTTGTATTATTACCTGGATATTGCACATTCTATATTTGTTGCATCTGAAGATGCAACTTGTGGTTCTGTCATTGCAAATCCAGAGCAATTTTCCCTTCAGTAGAGGAACAAGCCACTGCTTCTGTTGCTCCTTAGTCCCATATCTCAACAGGACCTACAATGCGATTTTCATATCATAAAAATTGTCAGATACAAAATTACTAGCACCAATCATAACAAAGCATTCACAGTTGAGATATATTTTAAGATACTTATAAAATTATTGGCATGCTAAAGATGGCACATTTCAAGGAGAAACATAAAGATGGCATCATTCATCGATAATTTGCAGATTTTATACAGATAGATATTTTCAAAACAAGTAATTTCTCAAAATATGCTTGGCTATTGGGGTAAGATGCAGTGACAGCCTTTGAGAATCATGCCTATAAATTAACATTATGAGAAGCCCTACCTCCATATTACCCGTATCAGGTGCACCACAGTTAAATATTTGTGGAGCCCAAACTGAACGGCCCATAATCTCACATAAATATCCATACTCAAGATTTGTGAGACCAGCACCTAGCAAAAGATCATTTGAACTTCCAGCAGAAACATGAGATTGGTCCTCAAGTAGTAGCTTTCTTGCTCTAGCTGCACTGTCAAGCTGCAGATTAACCATTTTAATCAGCACAGAAGTCCGCATAATATAGAAGTGCCCTTCATTACTATAAGAAATAAAGTTCTTAATTTTCTGGATCAGGTAAATATGAAAGGCGTGAAAAGAAAATAGTGAGTACCGGAATAAATAAGTTCCACAATCCCTCCTCTTTTGCTAATGCTTTCAAATTTTCTTCTTCGGGGTGGATTGTCCACCGTGAGGTTGATTGTGCATGTTTGTATAACTCATCCTCCTTGGGATATATATGATCTTTCATGAACTTCATTATTTTTTGCCGTAGCTGCATAACCTTTTCGCTAGGAACAAATTTGCCTTGACCATTTGTCAAAGTTGAATCTTCCTGCTCTACATGGAAACCTTGCCGGGGAGCCTTCGAGACATGCATACCTGTTAAATGCAAACGCTTAGTTAACAACATTTGAGTTACAAGAATGATGATTGCTCTTAAAAGGTGAATAAAGGATCATAACCACATTTTCCATGTCTATGTGAAGCAGTTTATTTGGAAACAGGAACAAGGTTTAAGAAAACGAAAAGATCTTGCCCACAAAGCGCACTCAAACAGGTGGCAGGAAATTGTTAAGACGAGGCCGTGAAATATAATTACCTGTAGCAGGGTGTGCTCGCAGGACATTTTCTCTATTAATGTAATCCCAGGCACAGTCAACCATAACATTGGCAGCCTTGCCGGCAAATCTAGCACGCTCACCACCTGAAGCATTACCCTGTGTGCCAGCTAAAATAAATTAGAATATATAAACAGACACAGATTTTCATGAGTTAAAGACTAGTACCATAGTCCATCTGTGGTATACTCCTGCATAGATAGATGCCCCACGAAACAGTGAAAAGGCAATGTAGAACTTCCAATTTGCTGCAGGCCAAGGCCGTGCCTGAGGGAAATTTAAAAGAAGAAAGAGAATGATAAAAAAAACAGTGAATAAGATTGGTGTTTTATCCAGCCAGCATGAAAAAAGAAGCAACACGACGCTTACAGACATAGAGCAGTACACAGCTAGGTACTCTTCCAGTTGAGGAATGCCATCTGGAATGCCAGAATGTTCAAATCCTCCATACGAACTATTTTCAGTGAGTGTTGCATCAATAATATATGGCTGCAAAGAAATAATAAACAAAGTAAAACATACAAAATCACATGATCTAAATGCTATGCAAACAGTTTTCTATTTTGGTGAACACATGGTACGGAACAAGTAATGATGAGCGAATAGGACACAAACTTTTCTTCAGAATTACCTAGAAAGAACTTCTCAGACTTAACACATAAAGTTCAGGTATGACCTTTGACCTATGTTGATGGTCGTGACTATCACACAACTCAATTAAAACAGAACATGTCCAGAACCCAAGAAAATAAGCTTGCTGAAAACAAAATATGATATTATGAAATATTCATATCAAAGTGACCCCAAGCTTTTCTTTCAAGACAACTTCAGCTAAATCATGGTGAGCAAAGTGATATAATGCCCAATGCATATAGTCCCCTAAGCTATAAAATCACATCAGAAGAGCTATAACTGTTTTTAGAGAACATGCAAATAGCACAAGAAAAGCGTGTCGTAAATAGGTGAATAATTTCCAACAATATTATGTATAAGAAGGTATTTCACATTTTCCCTAATACAGTTTCATATTTCATAGAAAAAAGTCCATTTTACTACCCTGAAAAAAGTTCGTGGTTCACATAACCCCCTGATCTTTTTTTCGGTTCCCTTACCCCCCTAAACAATCCCAAACCGGGCAAAAACCATCCCTGGCTGGTTTTGCCCATACCGGATGCTGACGTGGACACAGTCAAAGGCGGTATTTGGCCTGTGGGTGGGGCCCTCTCAGCTAGACACACTCACTGACTGTTGGGCCCGGTCAAATATGACACATGGGGCCCACATCTCGGTTGCACGGAGATTAACAAGGGACTAATTTAGCCCTAATTGCATCATTAACAGAAGGGGGCCCACATGTCAATGTCTCAGACTAACCCTAGTGATGAAGGCGACCCACATGTCAATGTCTTAGATTAACAGAAGGGGACCTAAACTAATGATGCCACATCAGCGTGGTCCTGTTCCGAGGTCGCCGGCGTGGAGGGCTACAGCGGCGGCGCATCGGCGCGGTCGTGCTCAGGCGCAGCCATGCGCAGAGGAGGCCGAGGCGACGGTCAGCGGCTGCTGGAGGTCGTGGCCTCCCGTTGACGAGGCGGCGGCCAGGTGTGGATCGGTAGCAAGGGCCGCCAGCATGGGCGTGGAGGTGGCGGCGCTAAAGCGATGCAGGCGGCCGGGGAGGCGAGCGACCAGATCCGAGTGGCGCCCCATCTGATCTGGTTTCGGCGGATCCGGACTCGGCGGTGTGAAGATGATTCGTGGCGAGCTTGTGGCGGCGGAGTGACCTGTACCTGAGAGAGATCTGACTAAGAGAGAGGGAGAGGAAAGAGAAGGGAGGAAGGAGAAGCGGGGCGCTCGGGGTGGCGCCTTGGAACTCCGGCAGTCACCGGCGTCGGTCGGAGGCGGGGCAGGGTTCGGGTGCGAGGGAGCGATGCTCAGGGAGGTAGGCGACGACAAAACGCGGTCCACCTGATGGAGGCCCACCCACAGGTCAAAACCACCATTTGACTGCTGCCACGTCAGCACCAAGACGAGTCAAAACCATCCAGGGATTGATTTTGCCCGGTATAGGATTGTTTAGGGGGTGAAAGGAACCGAAATAAAGATCAGGGGGTCATGTGAACCACGAACTTTTTTCAGGGTAGTAAAATGGACTTTTTTCTATTTCATACCATACAGCTGTAAGCAACATCACACATCTGATTCCCCAAAGTAGATAATTCCCAATCAAGTACACCTATCACTCGATCCTGTAGAGAAACAGAAACGATATTTTAAGATCAATGAAACAGAAGCAATAATCATAAGAAATACTATTTAAATAGTGTAAAGTTGTTAGGAGATGCATAAATACCTCAGTTGGGTGAAAAACAAGGTTATCAACACGATAATCACCATGAACAAGGCCAGTTCCCAATCCTGTCGATGAATCTTCTTCTGGTATATTTTCTTTCAGCCAACCAATCAGATCAAGCATCTTCTGATAACGTGCAGGCTTCCCTTCACCGGTTGAATTAAGATATTGTTTTCCCCATCTTTCTACCTACCCAGTACACAGTAAGCATCTTTAGAAACAAATGGAATATCACATTCACTGGTATCATTATTCATAACAGAGTTCTTAATGAGTGCAAAGTGCAAAAAAAAGAGACAAGTTAATCAAACTGATTAAGAACTCTATAAGCAAATCGGAAGTGTTTCCGAGTATCATTGCTTTGCTTCGCTGTTGATAGTCACTAATCACAAACCCTCTGGAGGCATATCAAAAGCATGTTGGTGTTTCATTCATTTATCCTCACAAAACCAGATATTAGATGCACGTATAATGTGTTAAGTTGATATATGCATGGTTCTAGAGCTTCCAACCAGATGATGAGGTGCTTGAAGAGTAGCCCTGTGAAAGCCAAAAGAGCCAACTACTGCATGGCTGTACCAAGCAGGTTGAATTTGATAGGTTATTTAGAAGCTGGACAGCAACATGCTGAAGTTGAGCATGTCAAGTCCGGTGATCAGTGGCTTACGGTTTCCCTAAGCGGATAGATCCCAGTGAGGATAAATGTGTAATTATCTCCATGTTCATATGTTTTTCCTCTCTGGGACAATAAATAAATGTTCATGCAAGCCAATGCATAAGGGCATGGATAAATGTTTGCTCTTTTATGAAGGACAAACTAGAGATGAAATGGCTAAAGTTACATTAGAAGTATAGAGAAGTATTTTGACAAGCGATTGAGAGGTTAAAATGACATATTTCAAAACAGAAGGGGTAATAAGTGTTTGAGCGGTGATCCCATAATGATATGTATTGGAGTCTAGTTGCAATCACAGAAATGAAATAAAGAGTGTCGGGTCCTGAAGGACAATACATAATTATGCCCCTAGTTTTCTGTACAATAAGAGGTAGATTGACCTAAACATGCGTAATATTCCTTTGATAACTAGATTTTTTGCAATAAGTATCTGAGTTCTTTATGACTAATGTTGAGTCCATGGATTATACTTTTCCATCCTTCCACCATTGCTAGCCTCTCTTATACGCTTCCTTTACGCGGTATCATACACCACCATATCTTCTCAAAACAACCACCATACCTACCTATCATGGCATTTCCATAGCCATTCCAGATATATTGCCATGCAACTTTCCAATCCGTTTACTATAACCGCTCCATCATTGTCATATTGCTTTGCATGATCATGTAGTCGACATCGTATTTGTGGCAATCACCATTCATAATTCTTTCATACATGTCCTCTGATTCATTGCATATCGATACACCTGGGAGGAATTCATATAGACTCATACTTTGTTCTAGTATCGAGTTGTAATTGTTGAGTTGTGAAAAATAAAAGTGTGATGATCATCATTATTAGGCATTGTCCAGTGAGAAAGGATGATGGAACTATGATTTCCCACAAATCGGGATGAGACTGGGACGAAAAAAGAGACCATAAAAAAGAAAAGGCCCAAATAAAAAAATAAAAATGAGAGAAAAGAGAAGAATGATGCTACTATCCTTTTACCACACTTGTGCTTCAAAAGTAGCACCATGATCTTCATGATAGAGTCTCCTATGTTGTCACTTTCATATACTAGTGGGAATCTTTCATTATAGAAATTGGCTTGTATATTCCAATGATGGGCTTCTCAAAATGCCCTAGGTCTTCGTGAGCAACCAAGTTGGATACACACCCATAGTTTCTTTTGAGCTTTCATATACTTATAGCTCTAGGGCATCGTTGCATGAAATCCTACTCTCCATTAATATCTGTGATGGGCATCTCCATAGCTAGTTGATCGTCTAGTTGATGTGAGACTATCTTCCCTTTTGTCTTCTTCACAACCACCATTCTATTCATACCTATAGTGCTATATACATGGCTCACGCTCATGTATTCGTGAAGATCGGAAAAGTTTGAAAATGTCAAAAGTATGAAATAATTGCTTGGCTTGTCATCGGGGTTGTGCATGATTTAAATACTTTGTGTGGTGAAGATAGAGCATAGCGGACTATATGATTTTGTAGGGATAACTTTCTTTGGCCATGTTATTTTGAGAAGACATGATTGCTTTGGTATGCTTGAAGTATTATTATTTTTAGGTCGATATGAACTTTTGTCTTGAATCTTTGGATCTGAATATCCATACCACAATTAGAAGAGTTACATTGAAATTATGCCAATAGCACTCCGCATCAAAAATATCTTTTATCATTTACCTACTAGGGCAGTGGAATTAAGCAAGGATGCATGATCGTCTTCAACATATCTATTATTTTTATTGCTCCATGCTATATTATCTACTATTTTGGGCAATATTGGGCTTTATTGTCTACTTTTATATTATTTTGGGACTAACCTATTAGCGAAGCCAATTCTTTGTTTTTTGCCTATTTGGGTGTTTAGAAGAAGGAATATCAATGGTCGAAACAGAATGAAATCAACTAGAGAAGTTATTTTTGGAAGAAAACTCTAGGAAGAAGCTTGGAGTGCAACGTCGAAGTCCCGTGCTGCCCACAAGGGTGGGCGCGCCCACCCCTAAAGCCCTCGTGGACAGCGGGAGGTCCTAGGCGTGCTTCTTTCACTTATATACCCGCGTGCCTAAAACTTCCGGAGGCGAGAATAGGTGGGAGTTCCGCCGCCAAACCTCATGTACAAAAACCAATCGGGACCTTTGTTAGGCACCACTGGGAGGGAGGAATCCTCACGGTGGCCATCCTCATCATCAGCGCTCTCCATGCGAGGAGGAGTAGTTCACCCTCGAAGTGAGGTATGTACCCGATAGCTATGTGTTTGATCTCTCTCTCTCTCTCTCTCTCTCTCTCTCTCTCTCTCTCTCTCGTGTTCTTGATTTGTACGATCTTGATGTATCATGACTTTGCTATTATAGTTGGATCTTATATTGCTTCTCCACCTCTACTCTCTTGTAATGGATTGAGGTTTTCCCTTGAAGTAATCTTATCGGGTTGAGTCTTTAATGATTTGAGAACACTTGATGTATGTCTTTGCCGTCAATGCGTACGTGGTGACAATGGAATATCCGTGATTCACTTGATGTATGTTTTGGTGATCAACTTCTTGGGTTCGTGAACCTATGCATAGGGGTTGCTTTACGTTTATTCGTGATTCTCCGGTAGAAACTTTGGGGCACTCTTTGGGTTCTATGTGTTGGTTGAATAGATGAATCGAGATTGTGTGATGCATATCGTATAATCATACCCACGGATACTTGAGGTGACCTTGGAGTATCTAGGTGACATTAGGGTTTTGGTTGATTTGTATCTTAAGGTGTTATTCTAATCTGAACTCTAGGGCTGTTGGTGACACTTATAGAATAGCCCATCGGATTGATTGGAAGAATAACTTTGAGGTGGTTTCGTACCCTCTAGTAATCTCTTGATTTTTTCTCCACTTTTAGTGACTTTGGAGTGACTCTTGGTTGCATGTTGAGGATAGTTATATGATCCAATTATATTATTATTGTGAACTTGCACTAGTGAAAGTATGAACCCTAGGCCTTGTTTCCTAGCATTGCAATACCGTTTCGCTCACTTTTTACCACTTGTTACCTTGCCGTTTTATATTTTCAGATTACAAAAACCTATATCTACTATCCATATTGCACTTGTATCACCATCTCTTAGACTAGATACTTACCTATACAATTTACCATTGTATTGGGTGTGTTGGGGACACAAGACTCTTTGTTATTTAGTTGCGAGGTTGCTTGAGAGAGACCATCTTCATCCTCGCCTTCCACGGATTGATATAACCTTAGGTCATCCACTTGAAATTTGCTCTTGTCCTACAAACCTACTCACTTGAAGGCAATGTCTACAAGAAGAAAGGTTGCATAGTAGACATCAGGGCAGGCAATCCTGCAGCGCCTCAAGGAGGAGCAGCGCTCAGGCGTGCGTCCCCATCTGATCGGCCAAGGCAAATCGAGTTTGGGACTGCCCCATGCCTGATTGCACCTCTCGACCATGGACCACGACCGCAACACGGCGAAAGACCCATATGCAAACGAGGGAGGTGGGCGCGGATCTCGCACCGCCGACGGCTGGAGCAGCCACGACCACCACCTCCACCACAAAGATCCCTTACCGCGACGGGGTGGATCACGTCTATCCCACCGTCGATGCGCGAATCCGTGATGCCTCGCCGAAGACGCCGCTCGGATCCATGGCTCCCCAGGCGGCGGACCGTAGCGCCCGCCGCCACCATCCTTGCGGCGCCCACAGCTTGCGGCAACTTCGGGAGGCAACGAGGAGGAGGATGGGCGAAGGTCACCGGCAGCGCCAAGGTTATCGCCCTCGATCGCCAAAGCAAAGCGACACGGGGTGGAGTGGGTCTCAAGAGGCTTGTTACTCGTGAAGTTGATAAATGCCACCGGTCTGGCAATTCGAAAAAATATCACTACATTTCAAAATTCAAAATTTTAGAGATGGAGAGATATGAATTTAGGGGCTCTAACTCCTTTCGTCGCGACCTAGCCAGCCGCCTCCCAAAAGCTAGGGTTCTCTACCTCCCGTGTTAGGGCCATGGAGGCGGAGTGGATCTCGGCCCTTGCCGGTGGGAAAACTGGTTTTATATCTTTTTGAGCTTTATTATGTTTTGTGTCCTGCTCGGGAAGGCGAGGCGGTGGCGGCTCCCGAAGGCGGAATAAAGGCCTCATCGTCTAGCCAGATTCAGGTGATGCCTCTAGCATCATCGGTGGGCAACGACAGAGTGTGTCTTGACGGATCTGTCTTTGGTGGATTTGCTCGGATCTATTCATTGTTTGTGTGTCTTGAGTTGGATCCTTGATCTACATTCTTCATCTGCGGTGATTGTTGTTTGGTGTGTTGGTTCTATAGGGCCTTACCGACAAGTTCCCGATTATTTACTACAACAGGTTTTCTGCTCACGTGAGGAGGCGATGATATGGCCATACTGGCACTTGGATGTGTTGTAGTAAATGCGGCGGTGGTCTCTGGTTGGATGTAATTTTATTATTTTTAGTATAGTATTCGTTGTCTCTACTGTGATTGAAGATGAATAGATAGGAAGGTTTTCTGATTTTTTTCAAACTTTAAAAATGCCATTTCAGTGGCATTTTTCAAAGAATCTCTGATGGTTTTTTAAGTTTACAAAGTTTGCAGTGGCATTGTTCAAAGTTTGGAAATTGCAGTGGTGTTTCTTGAAAACGCCAGAATTCGAATGGCATTTATCCAATTAACCTGATGTTAATGTAGTGACAGCCGTTTTGCTGTTCGTTTGCAGCCTCGCAGCGCAACTCTGTCTATCAGTGATCATGGGTGGTTGCGGCAGAAGCTGTCGTCCATTCATGAATGCAGAGAAGTGCTACTCCAGAGTCAGAGCGATTTGCCAGGTTGCTCCTTCCTCTCAGTCTGAAAGAGATGATTAACCTTGTTGGAGCCCCAGATGGAAGGCAATCATGAGCGAAACGCCAAAGTACGACCTTCATTTTGTGGGAACGACTAGAATAAAAGAAGAGCTTTAGGTGAAAAAATAGAAAAATAGATCTGGCCCGTTCTAATTGGGATGAGTGGTACAGATTATGGTGGTGGGATCAATGCGGACAATTAGCAATAAGGACCCTGGATTCTGATTAATTTGCTCCCTATATCCTCCTCCGAACGTGACATGAGTCACCTCGCCCATCCCTCCCGCTATGACGAGACGGGGAGAATAGCGATGGCCGAGATCCGCATCCTCCTCATCTCCGACAACAGCAAAGACTCGCCTATGGCAGCCGTTGGTGGGCTACTACCCCTGTGGCGCCCCGATTTATGAAGGAAATATGCCCTAGAGGCAATAATAAAGTTATTATTTATTTCCTTATTTCATGATAAATGTTTATTATTCATGCTAGAATTGTATTAACCGGAAACATGATACATGTGTGAATACATAGACAAACATATAGTCACCAGTATGCCTCTACTTGACTAGCTCATTAATCAAAGATGATTATGTTTCCTAACCATAGACATGTGTTGTTATTTGATTAATGGGATCACATCATTAGGAGAATGATGTGATTGACATGACCCATTCCGTTAGCCTAGCACTTGATCATTTAGTATATTGCTATTGCTTTCTTCATGACTTATACATGTTCACGTAACTATGAGATTATGCAACTCCTGTTTACGGAGGAACACTTTGGTGCTACCAAACGTCACAACGTAATCGGGTGATTATAAAGGAGTACTACAGGTGTCTCCAAAGGTACATGTTGGGTTGGCGTATTTCGAGATTAGGTTTTGTCACTCGGATTGTCGGAGAGGTATCTCTGGGCCCTCTCGGTAATGCACATCACTATAAGCCTTGCAAGCAATATAGCTAATGAGTTAGTTACGGAATGATGCATTACGTAACGAGTAAAGAGACTTGCCGGTAACGAGATTGAACTAGGTATTGGATACCGACGATCAAATCTCGGGCAAGTAACATACCGATGACAAAGGGAACAACGTATGTAGGAGCCAATATGGGCATCCAGGTTCCGCTATTGGTTATTGACCAAGAATAGTTCTAGGTCATGTCTACATAGTTCTCGAACCCGTAGGGTCCGCACGCTTAAGGTTGCGATAGCTTTATTATGAGTTTATAAGTTTTGATGTACCGAAGGAGTTCGAGTCCCGGATGAGATCGGGGACATGACGAGGAGTCTCGAAATGGTCGAGACGTAAAGATCGATATATTGGACGACTATATTCGGAGTTCGGAAAGGTTCGAATGATTCGGTATTTTTCAGAGTCTGGGAGAGTTACGGAATTCGCCGGGAGAAGTATTGGGCCTTATTGGGCCCTCTGGAAAGAGAGAGCGGCTGCCTAGGGCAGGCGCGCCCCAAGGCCTAGTCCGAATTGGACTAGGGGGGGCCGCACCCTTCCTCCCTTCCCTTCCTTCTCTCCTACTCCTACTAGGAAAGGAGGAGTCCTACTCCCGGTGGGAGTAGGACTCCCCTTGGGCGCCGCCTCCTCCTTGGCCGGCCCTCCCTTGCTCCTTTATATACGAGGCAGGGGCACCCCATGACACACAAGTTGATCTACGGATCGTTCCTTAGCCGTGTGTGTTGGGGAACGTAGCAGAAATTCAAAATTTTCCTACATGTCACCAAGATCTATCTATGGAGAAACTAGCAACGAGGGGAAGGAGAGTGCATCTACATACCCTTGTAGATCGCTAAGCGGAAGCATTCAAGTGAACGGGGTTGAAGGATTCGTACTCATCGTGATCCAAATCACCGGAGATCCTAGTGGCGAATGGACGGCACCTCCGCGTTCAACACACGTACAGCCCGGTGACGTCTCCCATGCCTTGATCCAACAAGGAGAGAGGGAGAGGTTGAGGAAGACTCCATCCAGCAGCAACACAACGGCGTGGTGGTGGTGGAGGAGCGTGGCAATCCCGCAGGGCTTCGCCAAGCACCAAGGGAGAGGAGGAGGAGGAGAGGCAGGGCTGCACCAAGAGGAGAAGTTCTCATGTGTCTGGCAGCCCCAAACCTCAACTATATATAGGGGAAGGGGCTGCGCCCCTTTAGGTTTCCCCACCCAAGGGGTGCGGCCAGCCCTAGATCCCATCTAGGGGCGGCCAAGGGGAGGAGTGCCTCCCAAGTCAAGTGGAGGCCTCCCTTTAGGGTTTTACCTTCCCATGCGCATGGGCCTTGGGGGCTGGTGCCCTGGCCCATTAAGGCTAGGCGCCCCCTACAGCCCATGCTACTGTATTGGACGTGGTGGAACAATTTCCGGACCTCCGGACCCCTCCGAATCCTCCGGAACCTTCCGAAGCTTCCGGTACAATACCGAAAAACCCGAACTTTTCCTAACCCAACAACAACTTTCCATATATAAATCTTTACCTCGGACCATTCCGAACTCCTCGTGACGTCCGGGATCTCATCCGGACTCAACAACATTCGGTAACCACATACAAACTTCCTTTATAACCCTAGCGCCATCGAACCTTAAGTGTGTAGACCCTACGGGTTCGGGAACCATCGCACATGACCGAGACGTTCTCCGGTCAATAACCAACAGCGGATCTGGATACCCATGTTGGCTCCTACATGTTCCATGATGATCTCATCGGATGAACCACGATGTCAAGGACTCAATCAATCCCGTATACAATTCCCTTTGTCTAGCGGTATTGTACTTGCCCGAGATTCGATCGTCGGTATCCCGATACCTTGTTCAATCTCGCTTCGCAAGTCTCTTTACTCGCTCCATAACACATCATCCCGTGATCAACCCCTTGGTCACATTGTGCACATTATGATGATGTCCTACCGAGTGGCCCAGAGATACCTCTCCGTCAACCGGAGTGACAAATCCAGTCTCGATTCGTGCCAACCCAATGAGACACTTTCGGAGATACCGTAGTGCACCTTTATAGTCACCCAGTTACGTTGTGACGTTTGGTACACCCAAAGCATTCTTACGGTATCCGGGAGTTGCACAATCTCATGGTCTAAGGAAATGATACTTGACATTAGAAAAGCTTTAGCATACGAACTACGATCTTTGTGCTAGGCTTAGGATTGGGTCTTGTCCATCACATCATTCTCCTAATGATGTGATCCAGTTATCAATGACATCCAATGTCCATGGTAAGGAAACCGTAACCATCTATTGATTAACGAGCTAGTCAAATAGAGGCTTACTAGGGACATGGTGTTGTCTATGTATCCACACATGTATCTGAGTTTCCTATCAATACAATTATAGCATGGATAATAAACGATTATCATGAACAAGGAAATATAATAATAATAACTAATTTATTATTGCCTCTAGGGCATATTTCCAACAGTCTCCGACTTGCACTAGAGTCAATAATCTAGTTCACATCGTCATGTGATTAACACTGATAGGTCACATCGCCATGTGACCAACATCCAAAGAGTTTACTAGTGTCTGTAAACTAGTTCACATCATCATGTGATTTAGACTCAATGAGTTCTGAGGTTTGATCATGTTTTGCTTGTGAAAGAGGTTTTAGTCAACGGGTCTGAACCTTTCAGATCCGTGTGTGCTTTGCAAATTTCTAGGTCATATTATAAATGTTGTTTCCACGCTCCACTTGAAGCTATTCCAAATGGTTGCTCCACTATACGTATCCGGTTTGCTACTCAGAGTCACTCGGATAGGTGTCAAAGCTTGCATCGACGTAACCCTTTACGCCGAACTCTTTATCACCTCCATAATCGAAACATGTCCTTATTTACTCCAAGGACAATTTTGATCGTTGTCCAATGATCCATTCTGGATCATTCTTGTACCCTAGACCGACTCATGGCAAGGCACACTTCGGTGCGGTACACAACATAGCATCTTATAGAGCCTACGTCGAAGCATAGGGGCGACCTTCGTCCTTTCTCTCTCTTCTGCCGTGGTCGAGCTTTTAACTCTTAACTTCATACCTTACAACTCGTGCAAGAACTCCTTCTTTGGTGATCCATCTTGAACACTTTCAAGATTATGTCAAGGTATGTACTCATTTGAAAGTATTATTAAACATTTTGATCTATCTTATAGATCTTGATGCTTATTGTTCAAGTAGCCTAATCCAGGTTTTCTATTGAAAATCATCTTTCAAATAACCCTATATGCTTTCGAGAATTCTACATCATTTCGATCATCAATATGTCAACAACATATTGTTATCGAAATTCCATAGTGCTCCCACTCACTTCTTTGGAAATACAAGTTTCTCATAAACTTTGTATAAACCCAAAATCTTTGATCATCTCATCAAAGCGCACATTCCAACTCCGAGATGCTTACTCCGGTCCTTAGAAAGGATCATTTGAGTCAAGATACCTTTTAGCATCCTTAGGATCGACAAAACTTTCGATTGTATCACATACAACCTTTCCTTACGAAAACCGGTAAGGAAACTCATTTTGACATCCATCCGCCAGATTTCATAAATGCAGCTTATGCTAACATGATTCCGACGGACTTAAGCATCGCTACGGATGAGAAAAACTCATCGTAGTCAACTCCTTGAACTTGTGAAAACTCTTCGCCACAAGTCGAGCTTCATAGAAGGTGACATTACCGCCCACGTCCGTCTTCTTCTTAAAGATCCATTTATTGCAATGGCTTGCCAATCATCGGGCAAGTCCATCAAAGTCCATGCTTTGTTATGATACATGGATCCTATCTCGGATTTCATGGCTTCTAACCATTTGTCGGAATTTGGGCCCACCATCGCTTCCCCATAGCTCGTAGGGTTTATCAAGACAGGATCACCGTACCACTCAAGCAAGACGCGTCCTTGTCGCCCCACGAGGTTCGTTAGTGACTTGATCCAAGCTTCATGATCACTATCATAAGCTTCCACTTCAATTGGTGTAGGTGCCACGGAACAACTTCCCGTGCCCTCTGCTACACACTAGTTGAAGTGATGGTTCAATAACCTCATCAAGTCTCCACCATCCTCCCACTCAACTTTCCGAGACAAACTTTTCCTCGAGAAACGACTCGATTCAAGAAACAATCCCTATTGCTTTCGGATCTGAATTAGGAGGTATACCCAACTGTTTTGGGTGTCCTATGAAGATGCATTTTATCCGCTTTGGGTTCGAGCTTATCAACCTGAAACTTTTTCACATAAGCGTCATAGCCCCAAACTTTTAAGAAACGACAACTTAGGTTTCTCCAAACGGTGTCGTCTCAACGGAATTACGTGGTGCCCCATTAAAGTGAGTGCGGTTGTCTCTAATGCCTAACCCATGAACGATAGTGGAAATTGGATAAGAGACATCATGGTACGCACCATATCCAATAAGGTGCAACTATGATGTTCGGACACACCATCACACTATGGTCTTCCAGGCGGTATTAATTGTGAAACAATTTGCACAATGTCTTAATTGTGTGCCAAAACTCGTAACTCAGATATTCATCTCTATGATCATATCATAGACATTCTATCCTCTTGTCACGAAGATCTTAAACTTCACTCTGAAATTACTTGAACCATTCAATAATTCAGACTTGTGTTTCATCAAGTAAATATACTCAACATCTACTCGAATCATCGTGAAGTAAGAACATAACGATATTCCTTTGCATGCCTCAAAGACTTATTGGACTGCACACATCAAAATGTGTTACTTCCAACAAGTTGCTATCTAGTTCCATCTTCTTCAAACCGAGGCTTTTCAGGTCATCTTGTCCATGTGGTATGATTTGCATATCTCAAGTGATTCAAAATCAAGTGAGTCTAAACGATCCATCTGCAAGGAGTTTCTTCATGCGTATGCACCAATAGACATGGTTCGCATGTCTCAAACTTTTCAAACGAGTGAGTCCAAAGATCCATCAACATGGAGCTTCTTCATGCGTTTACACCAATATGACTTATATGGCGAGTGCCACAAGTAAGTGGTACTATCATTACTATCTTATACTTTTGGCATGAAAATGTGTATTACTACGATCGAGATTCAATAAACCATTTATTTAGGTGCAAGACCATTGAAGGTATTATTCAAATAAGCAGAGTAACCATTATTCTCCTTAGATGAATAACCGTATTGCGATAGACATAACCCAATCATGTCTATGCTCAACGCAAACACCAAATAACAATTTTAGGCTTAACTCCAATCTCGATGGTAGAGGGGCGTGCGATGCTTGATCACATCAACCTTGGAAATACTTCCAACACATATCGTCGGCTCACCTTTAGCTAGTCTCCGCTTATTCCGTAGCTTTTATTTGAGTTACTAACACTTAGCAACCGAACCGGTATCTAATACCTGGTGCTACTAGGAGTACTAGTAAAGTACACATTAACATAATGTATATCAAATATACTTCTATCGACCTTGCCAGCCTTCTCATCTACCAAGTATCTAGGGTGGTTCCGCTCGATGGCTATTCCCTTATTACGAAGCACTTAGTCTGGGTTTGGGTTCAACCTTGGGTTTCTTCATTGAGCAACAACTGATTTGCCGTTTCATGAAGTGTCCCTTCTTGCCCTTGCCCTTCTTGAAACTAGTGGTTTCACCAACCATCAACAATTGATTCTCCTTCTTGATTTCTACATTCGCGGTGTCGAACATTGCGAATGGCTCAAGGATCATCATATCTATCCCTGATATGTTATAGTTCATCACGAAGCTTCTAGCAGCTTGGTGGCAATGACTTTTGGAGAAACATCACTATCTCATATGGAAGATCAACTCCCACTCGATTCAAGTGATTGTTGTACTCAGACAATCTGAGCACAAGCTCAATGATTGAGCTTTTCTCCCTTAGTTTGAAGGCTAAGAAAATCGTCGGAGGTCTTATACCTCTTGACGTGGGAACGAGCCTGAAATCCCAATTTCAGTCCTCGAAACATCTCATATGTTCCGCAACATTTCGAAAACGTCTTTCGTGCCTCAACTCTAAACCGTTTAACTGAACTATCACGTAGTTATCAAAACGTGTATGTCCGATGTTCGCAACATCCACAAACGACGTTTGGGGTTTAGCACATCGAAGCGGTGCATTAAGGACATAAGCTATCTACTGTCCGCATAATCGCCATGTCAACTTTCAACTATATTTTCTCTAGGAACATATCTAAACAGTGGAACTAAAGCACGAGCTTACGACATAATTTGCAAAAGGTCTTTTGACTATGTTCAAGATAATTAAGTTCATCTTATGAACTCCCACTCGATAGACATCCCTCGGTCATCTAAGTGATTACATGATCCGAGTCAACTAAGCCGTGTCCGATCATCACGTGAGACGGACTAGTCATCATCGGTGAACATCTTCATGTTGATCGTATCTACCATACGACTCATGCTCGACCTTTCGGTCTCGTGTTCCGAGGCCATGTCTGTACATGCTAGGCTCGTCAAGTTAACCCTAAGTGTATTGCGTGTGTTCCGAGGCCATGTCTCGTACATGCTAGGCTCATCAACACCGTTGTATGTGAACGTAAGAATCCATCACACCCGATCATCACGTGGTGCTTAGAAGCGACGAACTTTTGGCAGCGGTGCACGAGTTAGGGAGAACACTTCTTGAAATTGTTGTAAGGATCATCTTATTTACTACCGTCGTTCTAAGTAAACAAGATGCATAAACATAATAAACATCACATGCAATTATATAGTAGTGACATGATATGGCCAATATCATATAGCTCCATTGATCTCCATCTTCGGGCTCCATGATCATCATCGTCACGGCATGACACCATGATCTCCATCATCATGATCTCCATCATCGTGTCTTCATGAAGTTGTCTCGCCAACTATTACTTCTACTACTATGGCTACCGGTTAGCAATAAAGTAAAGTAATTACATGGCGTTGTTTAATGACACGCAGGTCATACAATAAATAAAGACAACTCCTATGGCTCCTCGCGGTTGTCATACTCATCGACATGCAAGTCGTGAGTCCTATTACAAGAACATGATCAATCTCATACATCACATATCATTCATCACATTCTTCTTGGCCATATCACATCACATAGCATACCCTGCAAAAACAAGTTAGACGTCCTCTAATTGTTGTTTGCATGTTTTACGTGGCTGCTTTGGGTTTCTAGCAAGAACGTTTCTTACCACATAAAACCACAACGTGATATGCCAATTGCTATTTACCCTTCATAAGGACCCTTTTCATCGAATCCGTTCCGACTAAAGTGGGGAGGCGGCACCGCTAGCCACCTTATGCACCAAGTGCATGTCGGTCGGTGAAACCTGTCTCACGTAAGTGTACGTAAGGTCGGTCCGGGCCGCTTCATCCCACAATACCGTCGAAACAAGATTGGACTAGTAACGGTAAGCATATTGAACATCATCAACGCCCACAACTACTTTGTGTTCTACTCGTGCAAAGAATCTACCCAAGTAGACCTAGCTCATGATGCCTTTGTTGGGGAGCGTGGCAGAAATTCAAAATTTTCCTACGTGTCACCAAGATCTATCTATGGAGAAACCAGCAACGAGGGGAAGGAGAGTGCATCTACATACCCTTGTAGATCGCTAAGCGGAAGCGTTCAAGTGAACGGGGTTGAAGGATTCGTACTCATCGTGATCCAAATCACCGGAGATCCTAGTGGCGAACGGACGGCACCTCCGCGTTCAACACACGTACAGCCCGGTGACGTCTCCCATGCCTTGATCCAGCACGGAGAGAGGGAGAGGTTGTGGAAGACTCCATCCAGCAGAAACACAACGGCGTGGTGGTGGTGGAGGAGCGTGGCAATCCCGCAGGCTTCGCCAAGCACCAAGGGAGAGGAGGAGGAGGAGAGGGGGCTGCACCAAGAGGAGAAGTTCTCATGTGTCCTGCAGCCCCAAACCTCAACTATATATAGGGAAGGGGCTGCGCCCCTTTAGGGTTTCCCACCCCAAGGGTGCGGCCAGCCCTAGATCCCATCTAGGGGCGGCCAAGGGGAGGAGTGCCTCCCAAGTCAAGTGGAGGCCTCCCCTTAGGGTTTTACCCTTCCCATGCGCATGGGCCTTGGGGGCTGGTGCCCCTGGCCCATTAAGGCTAGGGCGCCCCCTACAGCCCATGCTACTGTATTGGACGTGGTGGAACAATTTCCGGACCTCCGAATCCTCCGGAACCTTCCGAAGCTTCCGTACAATCTGAAAAAACCCGAACTTTTTCGGAACCCGAACAACAACTTTCCATATATAAATCTTTACCTCTGGACCATTCCGAACTCCTCGTGACGTCCGGGATCTCATCCGGACTCGAACAACATTCGGTAACCACATACAAACTTCCTTTATAACCCTAGCGCCATCGAACCTTAAGTGTGTAGACCCTACGGGTTCGGGAACCATGCGAACATGACCGAGGCGTTCTCGGTCAATAACCAACAGCGGGATCTGGATACCCATGTTGGCTCCCACATGTTCCATGATGATCTCATCGGATGAACCACGATGTCAAGGACTCAATCGATCCCGTATACATTCCCTTTGTCTAGCGGTATTGTACTTGCCCGAGATTCGATCGTCGGTATCCCGATACCTTGTTCAATCTCGTTTCCGCAAGTCTCTTTACTCGTTCCATAACACATCATCCGTGATCAACCCCTTGGTCACATTGTGCACATTATGATGATGTCCTACCGAGTGGGCCCAGAGATACCTCTCCGTCAACCGGAGTGACAAATCCATCTCGATTCGTGCCAACCCAGCAGACACTTTCGGAGATACCATAGTGCACCTTTATAGTCACCCGATTCGTTGTGACGTTTGGTACACCCAAAGCATTCTTACGGTATCCGGAGTTGCACAATCTCATGGTCTAAGGAAATGATACTTGACATTAGAAAAGCTTTAGCATACGAACTACGATCTTTGTGCTAGGCTTAGGATTGGGTCTTGTCCATCACATCATTCTCCTAATGATGTGATCCGATTATCAATGACATCCAATGTCCATGGTAAGGAAACCGTAACCATCTATTGATTAACGAGCTAGTCAACTAGAGGCTTACTAGGGACATGGTGTTGTCTATGTATCCACACATGTATCTGAGTTTCCTATCAATACAATTATAGCATGGATAATAAACGATTATCATGAACAAGGAAATATAATAATAATAACTAATTTATTATTGCCTCTAGGGCATATTTCCAACAGTGTGCGGTGCCCCCTCCACCATATTCCACTTCGGTCATATCGTCGCAGAGCTTAGGCGAAGCCCTGCGCCGGTGAAGTCATATCGTCGCGGAGCTTAGGCGAAGCCCTGCGTCGGTGGAGCATCATCATCGTCACCACGCCGTCGTGCTGACGAAACTAATCCCCGACGATTTGCTGGATCGGAGCCCGGGGATTGTCATCGAGCTGAACGTGTGCTGAACTCGGAGGTGCCGTACGTTCGGTACTTGGATCGGTCGGATCGTGAAGACGTACGACTACATCAACCGCGTTGTTATAACGCTTCGCTTTCGGTCTCACGAGGGTACGTGGACAGACACTCTCCCTCGTTGCTATGTCATCACCATGGTCTTGCGTGTGCGTAGGAAATTTTTGAAATTACTACGTTCCCCAACATGGCATCCGAGCCTGGTTTTATGCGTTGATGTCATATGCACGAGTAGAACACAAGTGAGTTGTGGGTGATATAAGTCATACCGCTTACCAGCATGTCATACTTTGGTTCGGCGGTATTGTGAGATGAAGCGGCCCGGACCGACATTACGCGACGCTTACGCGCGAGACTGGTTTCACCGCTTGAGCACTCGTTGCTTAAAGGTGACCGCGGGTGTCTGTTTCTCTCACTTTAGTTGAACGAGTGTGGCTACGCCCGGTCCTTGCGAAGGTTAAAACAGCACCAACTTGACAAACTATCGTTGTGGTTTTGATGCGTAGGTAAGAACGGTTCTTGCTCAGCCCGTAGCAGCCACGTAAAACTTGCAACAACAAAGTAGAGGACGTCTAACTTGTTTTTGCAGGGCATGTTGTGATGTGATGTGGTCAAGACGTGATGCTATATTTTATTGTATGAGATGATCATGTTTTGTAACCGAGTTATCGGCAATCTGGCAGAGCCATATGGTTGTCGCTTATTGTATGAAATGCAACGCCATGTAATTGCTTTACTTTATCACTAAGCGAGAGCGATAGTCGAGAAGCAATAGTTGGCGAGACGACAACGATGCTACGATGGAGATCAAGGTGTCGCGCCGGTGACGATGGTGATCATGACGGTGCCGGAGATGGAGATCACAAGCACAAGATGATGATGACCATATCATATCACTTATATTGATTTGCATGTGATGTTTATCCTTTATGCATCTTATCTTGCTTTGATTGACGGTAGCATTATAAGATGATCTCTCACTAAAATTATCAAGAAGTGTTCTCCCGAGTATGCACCATTGCGAAAGTTCTTCATCTTTGAGACACCACGTGATGATCGGGTGTGATAGGCTCTACGTTCAAATACAACGGTGCAAAACAGTTGCACACGCGGAATACTCGAGTTAAACTTGACGAGCCTAGCATATAACAGATATGGCCTCGGAACACGGAGACCGAAGGTCGAACGTGAATCATATAGTAGATATGATCAACATAGTGATGTTCACCATTGAAACTACTCCATCTCACGTGATGATCGGACATGGTTTAGTTGATTTGGATCACGTAATCACTTAGATGACTAGAGAGATGTCATCTAAGTGGGAGTTTTAATATGATTAATTGAACTTTAATTTATCATGAACTTAGTCTTGGTAGTATTTTGCAAATTATGTTGTAGATCAATAGCTCGCGTTGTTGCTTCCCTATGCTTTTATATGTTTGTTTTGATATGTTCCTAGAGAAAATTATGTTGAAAAATGTTAGTAGCAATGATGCGGATTGGATCCGTGATCTGAGGTTTATCCTCATTGCTGCACTGAAAAATTATGTCCTTAATGCACCGCTAGGTGACAAACCTATTGCAGGAGCAGATGCGACGTTATGAACGTTTGGCTAGCTCAATATGATGACTACTTGATAGTTTAGTGCACCATGCTTAAAGGCTTAGAATCGGGACTTCAAAGACGTTTTGAGCGTCATGGACCATATGAGATGTTCCAGAATTGAAGTTAATATTTCAAGCAAATACCGAGTTGAGAGATATGAAGTCTCCAACAAGTTCTATAGCTAAAAGATGGAGGAGAATCGCTCAACTAGTGAGCATGTGCTCAGATTGTCCGGTACTTCAATCGCTTGAATCAAGTGGGAGTTAATCTTCGAGATAAGATAGTGATTGACAGAATTCTCTAGTCACCATCACCAAGTTAGTAGAACTTCGTGATGAACTATAATATGCAAGGGATGACAAAAGTAATTCCCAAGCTCTTCGTGATGCTGAAATCGACGAAGGTAGAAATCAAGAAAAGAGCATCAAGTGTTGATGATTGACAAGACCACTAGTTTCAAGGAAAAGGGCAAAGGGAAGAAGGGAACTTCAAGAAGAACGGCAAGCAAGTTGTTGTTCGAGTGAAGAAGCCCAAGTCTGGACCTAAGCACGAGACTAAGTGCTTTTGCTGCAATGGAACTGGTCCCGGAAGCGGAACTACCCCAAGTATTTGGTGGATAAGAAGGATGGCAAATTGAACAAGAGTATATTTGATATACAGGTTATTGATGTGTGCCTTACTAGTGTTTATAGTAGCCCCCCAGTATTTGATAGTTGTTAGGTTGTTGAGATTAGTAACTCAAACAGGAGTTACGAGAATAAACAGAGACTAGTTGAAGGGAAGTGACGATGAGTGTTGGAAGTAGTTCCAAGATTGATATGATCATCATCGCACACTCCCTATACTTTCGGGATTAGTGTTAAACCTAAATAAATGTTATTTGGTGTTTGCGTTGAGCATGAATATGATTTGATCATGTTTATTGCAAAAGCGGTTATTCATTTTAAGTCAAAGAATAATTGTTGTTCTTTAAATGAATAAAACCTTCGATGGTCATACACCCAATGAAAATAGTTTTCAAAATGGTTATTCATTTAAAGTCAAAGAATAATTGTTGTTCGCTTAAATGAATAAAACCTTCAATGGTCATACACCCAATAAAATAGTTTATTGGATCTCGATCGTAGTGATACACATATTCATAATATTGATGCCAAAAGATGCAAAGTTAATAATGATACTGCAACTTATTTGTGGCAATCGCCGTTTAGGTCATATTGGTGTAAAGCGCATGAAGAAACTCCATCTTGATGGGATTTTGGAATCACTTGATTATGAATCACTTGATGCTTGCGAACCATGCCTTATGGGCAAGATGACTAAAGACTCGTTCTCCGGAACAATGGAGCGAGCAAATGACTTATTGGAAATAATACATCTTGATGTATGCAGTCCGATGAGTGTTAAAGCTCACGGCAAGTATCGTTATTTTCGACCTTCACAAGATGATTTGAGCAGATATGAGTATATCTACTTAATGAAGCACAAGTCTGAAACATTTGAAAAGTTCAAAGAATTTCAGAGTGAAGTGGAGAATCATCGTAATAAGAAAATAAAGTTTCTACGATCTGATCGTGGAGGAGAATATTTGAGTTACGAGTTTGGCCTTCATATAAAACAATGTGGAATAGTTTCACAGCTCACGCCACATGGAACACCATAACGTAATGGTGTGTCCTAACGTCATAACCGCACTTTATTTGATATGGTGCGATCAATGATGTCTCTTACCAATTTACCAATATCGTTTTGGGGTTATGCATTAGAGACAGCTGCATTCACATTAAATAGGGCACCATTAAATCCGTTGAGACGACACCGTATGAACTATGGTTTAGCAAGAAACCTAAGCCGTCGCTTTTTAAAAGTTTGAGTTGTGATGCTTATGTGAAAAAGTTTTCACCGATAAGCTCGAACCCAAATCGGAAAAGTCGTCTTCATACCCAAAGGAAACTGTTGGGTACTCCTTCTATCATAGATCCAAAGGCAAAACATTCGTTGTTAAGAATGGATCCTTTCTAGAGAAGGAGTTTCTCTCGAAAGAAGTGAGTGGGAGGAAAGTAGAACTTGATGAGGTAATTGTACCTTCTCCCTTATTGGAAAGTAGTTCATCACGAAATCCGCTCCGTGATTCCTACACCAATTAGTGAGGAAGTTAATGATGATGATCATGAAACTTCAGATCAAGTTGCTACCAAACCTCGTAGGTCTTCCAGAGTAAGATCCGCACTGAGTGGTACTGTAATCATGTTCGGAAGTCATGTTACTAGACCATGATGAACCTACGAACTATGAGGAAGCGATGATGAGCCCAGATTCGCGAAATGGCTTGAGGCCATGAAATCTGAGATAGGATCCATGTATGAGAACAAAGTATGGACTTTGATTGACTTGCTCGATGATCAGCAAGCCATGTTAAATAAATGGATCTTCAAGAGGAAGACGGACACCGATAGTAGTGTTACTATCTACAAAGCTCGACTTGTCACAAAAGGTTTTCGACAAGTTCAAGGTGTTGACTACAATGAGATTTTCTCAAGCAGTAGCGATGCTTAAGTCTGTCCGAATCATGTTAGCAATTGCCACATTTTATGAAATCGGCAAATGGATGTCAAAACTACATTCTTTAGTGGATTTATTAAAGAAGAGTTGTATATGATACAACCGAAGGTTTTGTCAATCCTAAAGGAGCTAACAAAATGTGCAAGCTTCAGCGATCCATCTATGGACTGGTGCAAGCATCTTGAGTTGGAATAAACGCTTTGATAAGTATGATCAAAGATATGGTTTTATCTGAGACTTTTGGAGAAGCTTTGTATTTACAAGAAAGTGAGTGGGAGCACTACAGCATTTCGATAAGTATATGTGAATGACATATTGTTGATCGGAAATAATGTAGAATTATTCTGCAAAGCATAAAGGAGTATTTGAAAAGAGTTTTTCAAAGAAAGACCTCAGTAAAACTGCTTACATATTGAGCATCAAGATCTATAGAGATAGATCAAGACGCTTGATAAGTTTTTCAATGAGTACATACCTTGACAAGATTTAAAGTAGTTCAAAATGGAACAGTCAAAGAAAGAGTTTCTTGCCTGTGTTACAAGGTGTGAAATTAAGTAAGACTCAAATCCCGACCACGGCAGAAAATAGAAAAGAGAATGAAAGTCATTCCCTATGCCTCACCATAGGTTCTATAAAGTATGCTATGCTATGTACCGCACCTATTGTATACCTTGCTCTGAATTTGGGAAGGAGTACAATAGTGATCTAGGAGTAGATCTTTGGACATTGGTCAAGAACATCCTTAGTGAGGACTAAGGAAATATTTCTCGATTATGGAGGTGATAAAAGAGCCCGTCGTAAAGAGTTATATCGATGCAAGCTTTTTACACTGATCCAGATGACTCTAAGTCTCAATCTGGATACATATTGAAAGTGGGAGCAATTAGCTAGAGTAGCTCCGTGCAGAGCATTGTAGACATAGAATATTTGCAAAATACATACGGCTCGAATGTGACAGACCCGCTGACTAAGCTTCTCTCACGAGCAAAACATGATCATACCTTAGTACTCTTTGGGTGTTAATCACATAGCGACGTGAACTAGATTATTGACTCTAGTAAACCCTTTGGGTGTTGGTCACATGACGATGTGAACTATGGGTGTTAATCACATACAGATGTGAATATTAGTGTTGAATCACATGATGATGTGAACTAGATTATTGACTCTAGTGCAAGTGGGAGATCAAGGAAATATGCCCTAGAGGCAATAATAAAGTTATTATTTATTTCCTTATTTCATGATAAATGTTTATTATTCATGCTAGAATTGTATTAACGGAAACATGATACATGTGTGAATACATAGACAAACATATAGTCACTAGTATGCCTCTACTTGACTAGCTCATTAATCAAAGATGGTTATGTTTCCTAACCATAGACATGTGTTGTTATTTGATTAATGGGATCACATCATTAGGAGAATGATGTGATTGACATGACCCATTCCGTTAGCCTAGCACTTGATCGCTTAGTATATTGCTATTGCTTTCTTCATGACTTATACATGTTCCTCGTAACTATGAGATTATGCAACTCTCGTTTACGGAGGAACACTTTGGTGCTACCAAACGTCACAACGAATCGGGTGATTATAAAGGAGTACTACAGGTGTATCCAAAGGTACATATTGGGTTGGCGATTTGAGATTAGGTTTTGTCACTCCGATTGTCGGAGAGGTATCTCTGGCCCTCTCGGTAATGCACATCACTATAAGCCTTGCAAGCAATGTAGCTAATGAGTTAGTTACGGAATGATGCATTACGTAAACGAGTAAAGAGACTTGCCAGTAACGAGATTGAACTAGGTATTGGATACCGACGATCGAATCTCGGGCAAGTAACATACCGATGACAAAGGGAACAACGTATGTTGTTATGCGGTTTGACCGATAAAGATCTTCATAGAATATGTAGGAGCCAATATGGGCATCCAGGTTCCGCTATTGGTTATTGACCGAGAATAGTTCTAGGTCATGTCTACATAGTTCTCGAACCCGTAGGGTCCGCACGCTTAACGTTATGATGACAGTTTTATTATGAGTTTATGAGTTTTGATGTACCGAAGGAGTTCGGAGTCCCGGATGAGATCGGGGACATGACGAGGAGTCTCGAAATGGTCGAGACGTAAAGATCGATATATTGGACGACTATATTCGGAGTTCGGAAAGGTTCCGAATGATTCGGGTATTTTTCGGAGTACCGGAGAGTTACGGGAATTCGCCGGGAGAAGTATTGGGTCAGATTGGGCCTCATGGGAAAGAGAGAGGGCTGCCTAGGGCAGGCGCGCGCCCAAGGCCTAGCCCGAATTGGACTAGGGGAGGGGCCGCACCCTTCCTCCCTTCCCCTTCCTTCTCTCCTACTCCTACTAGGAAAGGAGGAGTCCTACTCCCGGTGGGAGTAGGACTCCCCCTTGGCGCCTCCTCCTCCTTGGCCGCCCTCCCTTGCTCCTTTATATCTGGGGCAGGGGGCACCCCATGACACACAAGTTGATCTACGGATCGTTCCTTAGCCGTGTCGGTGCCCCCTCCACCATATTCCACTTGGTCATATCGTCATGAGCTTAGACGAAGCCTGCGCCGGTGAAGTCATATCGTCGCGGAGCTTAGGCGAAGCCCTGCGTTGGTGGAGCATCATCATCGCCACCACGCCGTCGTCGTCTTGTGGAACTCATCCCCGACGATTTGCTGGATCGGAGCCCGGGATCGCCATCGAGCTGAACGTGTGCTGAACTCGGAGGTGTCGACGCTCGGTACTTGGATCGGTCGGATCGTGAAGACGACGACTACATCAACCGCGTTGTTATAACGCTTCCGCTTTCGGTCTACGAGGGTACGTGGACAGACACTCTCCCCTCTCGTTGCTATGTCATCACCATGGTCTTGCGTGTGCGTAGGAAATTTTTTGAAATTACTACGTTCCCCAACAATTTAATCGTACACTAATCATGCACGCAAACGTGTACGATCAAGATCAGGGACTCATGGGAAGATATCACAACACAACTCTAAAACATAAATAAGTCATACAAGGATCATAATACAAGCCAGGGGCCTCGAGGGCTCGAATACAAGTGCTCAATCATAGACGAGTCAGCGGAAGCAACAATATCTGAGTACAGACATAAGTTAAACAAGTTTGCCTTAAGAAGGCTAGCACAAACTGGGATACAGATCGAAAGAGGCGCAGCCTCTTGCCCAGGATCCTCCTAAACTACTCACCCGGTAAATCGCCGGGCTGCACGTAGTAGTAGGCACCTCCGGTGTAGTAGTCATCATCGACGGTGGCGTCGGCTCCCCGGGCTCCATCGTCAGTTGCGCAATCGAGTAGGGATAGGGAAAAAAGGGAACAAGGCAACCGTGAGTACTCATCCAAAGTACTGCAAGCAAGGAGCTACACTACATATGCATGGATATATGTGTAAAGGGCCATATTAGTGGACCGAACTGCAGAATGCCGTAATAAGAGGGGATAGCTAATCTTATCGAAGACTACGCTTCGTCACCTTCGCCTTGCAAATGGTAGAAGAGGGCGATCAAGTCCTCCAAGTAACATCACATAGCAATAATCCTACCCGCGATCCCTCCTCGTAACCACGAGAGAGAGCGACCACCGGTTGTATCCGCACTTGGAAGGGTGTGTTTTATTAAGCATCCGGTTCTAGTTGTCATAAGGTCAAGGTACAACTCCAAGTCGCCATTGCTATCAAGATCACGGCTATTCAATAGATTAACTTCCTGTAGGGTGCACCAACTTACCCAACACGCCGATCCCATTTGGCGGACACACTTTCTGGGTCATGCCCGCCGCTGAAGATCAACACGCCGCAGCCCCACCTAGGCACAACAGAGAGGCCAAAGACGCCGGTCTAAACCTAAGCGACAGGGTCCGGGCCCATCGCCCATAGCACACACTGACGTTGCGAGGGAGGCCGAAGCGACCTAGCCTAGCAGCGCTCAGTCCAATCCGGCAAGGCCGCTCCGTCGCCGACGTCTGAAGTGCCGCCGATACCACGACGCCGAAAGTGCCCATATCTTTCCCACGTAGTTGGTTAGTGCGTATAGGCCCGTGAGCCAACTCGGATCAAATACCAAGATCTCGTTAAGCGTGTTAAATATCCGCGAACGCCGAACAGGCCAGGCCCACCTCTCTCCTAGGCGGTCTCAACCTCGCCTGTCGCTCCGCCTCAAGATCCACTCGCGGGTGCTCCACCGGCCGACCCGACTTTAGTCTCCACATGTATCATGTATAAGTATATAGTATATACCGTGATCACCTCCCGAGTGATCACGGCCCGATAGTATAGCACGGCAAACGGACAAGAATGTAGGGCCACAGATGAAAATACTAGCATCCTATACTAAGCATATAGGATTGCGTAAAGGTAACAACAAGAGTAACAAGGACAAAGCTATGCATCGGGATAGGTATAATGTAGCAAGAATATGTTACACTACTCTAATGCAAGCGGTATAGAGTAGAATAGGCGATATCCGTGATCAAGGGGGCTTGCCTGGTTGCTCGGCAAGAGAGAGGGTCGTCAACTCCGTAGTCGAACCGGGCAAGCAGCAGCGTCGTTCTCGTAGTCTACCGGAGAGAAGAGGGGAAGAAACAATGAATAACATGTAAACAGATGCATATCGATGCATGACATGACAAGTAACGATGCTAGGCGTGCCTCTAACGTGGTGTGAGGTGGTACCGGTTAAGGGGGGAAACATCCGGGAAAATATCCCTGTTTCGTGTTTTCTAGCAGAGGAGCCGGAGGAAAGTTGCGAGTTCGATAGGTTAGGGGGTGTGGCGGACGAACGACTGCGATCCGGATTCGGCCCCGTCGCTCGAGCAACTTTCATGTTGAAAATATTTTAATCCGAGTTACGGATTAAAAGATATGATTTTCTAAAGATTTTATTAATTTCTGGAATTTAATTAATTAATTAATTAATTCGAAAAAAATGGATTTATGACGTCAGCATGATGTCATGCTGACGTCAGCAGTCAACAGAGTTGACTTGGTCAACCTGACATGTGGGTCCAGGGGGGGACCCACCTGTCATCCTCTAATTAGGTTAAATATAGATTAATTAATTTAATTAGTGATTAGGTTAATCTAATCAGGATTAATTAACTTAATTAATTACTTAATTAACTAATTAATATTTTAATTATTTTAATTATTATTTATTTATTTATATTATTATTATTATTTTAATTCTTTTTTTTAATAAACGTTCTGGGCGGGTCCCTTTGTCATTAACCCCCAATGGGGTTAGTGGGTTTGGGCAACGACGCTGGTATTGGCGTGGGCATACTGTGGGCGTAACCCGAGCGCACTGCTGGGCGCTAGTGTGTGGGCGAGGCCACCGGCGCGACCAGGCGGCGGCGGCGTCAGGCGGCGCGGGAACCGGCGGCGAGGGACGGCGTCGGCGAAGACCTCGCCGCAAAAGGGCGGAGGGCGGCGGCTAGCGGTGGGCACCACCGAGCACGCAGCAAGGGGACGGGAGAGAGGAGGCGCGGGTGCGGCGGTCGCAACCCGCGTGGCGGCGACGGCGCCCTCGGCGCGCAAGGCGTGCTCGCCGGGGCCGCTGCTCGGTGGTGACGATATAGCGCGGCAAGACGGGCTAACCGAAGCGGTGCGAGGCAAGCGCCAAGGCGAGGCAGGGAGGGGCAGAGGGAGAAGAAGCGGGGGCGAGGCGAGGAGGACTCGGGGCGCAGCGGCGACTGCGGTGGTGAGCCCGCACGTCGATGGCGAGCGGAACGGGGGAATGGAGAGGGGGAAGCCCCGGAGCCTCACCGGGGGCTATAGGGGTCCGGGCAGCGGGGGTCGGGGAGGAGACGGAGACGTCGGGGACGACGCGTCGTGGAGGAAGCCGACCGGCGAGGAGGTCCGGCGAGGCGACGACGATTCGAGGAAGACGGTGAGGGGCTCCGGCGACGCGGTCCTCGTGCGGCGGGGGCGAGGCAGCGAGGTCTGGCGATGGCGTGGCGGGACGGGGCGCAAGGCCCACTGGCGTCTGGGCGAGGAGGGGGGGTGAGGACGAGCGGCGGTGGTCGGGATCGGGGGTTCGAGTCGGTGGGGGGTTCGTCTCGATCCCGGTCCAGAACTGGATCGGGGGGAGGGGGAGAGAGCGAGTGGGGTGCGGGCGAGTGGGGACGTGGGCTAGGGTTCGGTCGCCCAGGGGGTTATGGGAGTGAGGGGGCCGGATGGGCCAGTGGGCTGGCCGGATGGGTCAGTGGGCTGGCCGGCTAGGCCGTTTGGCCCAGTTGGCCGGGGGGGCTTTCTCTTTCTCTTTTTGTTTTTTTCTTTTCTTTTATTTATTTACTTTTCTGTTTTAAATAATTTTAAATTATTTAGGCCTCTTATAAAAATGTGTTTATTTCACGATAATTTCCTATGCAATATTTGGCAACCCCCGAACATTTTAGTTTGAATTTTTGAAAACTTTTATTGCTATCATGCATTTGAATTTGAATTTCGAATCAGTTTTGAATTAACCCGAGATTAACTACAGTGACAGAGGTGACGTGGCACCATCAACGTGAGTTTACTGTAGCATGATTATCCGGGCGTTACACCCCTTCCCCTCTCAGGCCCAGGAGCGACTCGTCGGTGTGATCCGTGCCTCCGTCCCCTCTCAAGGTCCTAGCTCGCCGGCGGCAAGCCGGTGGTGGGCTTCTCCTTCGCCTCTCACACTCAGCATCAAGGTATACTACGATCCTCCCCCCCCTCTCTCATAGATTTATGTATGCGTATTCGTCAAAGATCTGCGAGGGCAGATGAGGGATCGAGAAGAAGGCTGGGCCTTAATGACGCGGTTCATGGAGACATTAAATCAGAGCAATTGCACATAGGGTCAAGATGGGAATGGGCCGGGTCGGCCCGCTGGGTCACTGACCCGACCCAAAAAGTCGAGGCCAATGGGCCAAGTGGGTCAGCCTTAAATGATATATGGGTCAGTGGGGCCGGCATCATGCGACCCGATGGGTCAGACGGGTCGACCCAGTCGAATCGCTATATACACTATATAGCAGCTGCTGGCCGCCCCTATACACAAAGGGGGTGTTTGGTTCCCTGCACTGCATGTGGCTCGCATCCATCATGCAAATTTTCGTTGTTTGGTATCCTGCATGGGCTTTTCAGCCAGGCCCGGTGGATGCAAAAAGAGGCCTCTCAGCCAGGCTGAGGGAAACGCAGGAATCGAGCGTAGCTCGCGTGCAGGCGCGTTCATTGGCTTTTCTGCTCCCTTTCGTTCACTTCTGAACAAAAACTGCAGCCGCCCTCGTCAAGTAATCGCCGTGGCCTCTTCAAGCGCCACCGCCTCCGTGCTCTCGTCAAGTACCATAGCCGCCGTACGCCCTGGTCAAGCGCCGCCGCCGCCGTGCCCTAGTCAAGCGCCGCCGCTCCCTGCTCAGGCGTCTCCACCTCCGCGCCCTCGTCAAGCTCAGCCCCTGGCCTCGTCGAGCGCCGCCGCCGGCCTCGTTCTCCCCGTCAAGCTCAGCCCGGCCTCGTCGGCGGCGCCGCCACGGCCTCATCGAGCGCCGCCGCCACGCCCTCGTCGAGCGCCGCCGCAGCCGGCCTCATTCTCCCCGTCGGGCATAGCCGTCGGCCTGGTTCTCCCTCGTCGAGCACCGCCGCCGGCCTCATCGAGCCTGGATCCCATCGCCCAATACTACTGCGTGATCCCCTTTCCTCCCTGATTTTAGCTACATTTGGAAGAACCTGCACCTCGTACAGTCATGTCATACAAGTTTCACCAAACACTCATCTCGGCCAATCTTGCATCGGCTCAACCAGGCCACACTCACCCAGCATCCCCCATGCCATGCAGCCAAAAGCTACCCAGGGAACCAAACACGCCCAAATTGGATCATGTACACAGGAACATGTATGATATGGGAAGCTGACCAAACTAGATCCATTCGGTTGGAGACATCTCTGTATAAGAAGCAGGCAGACATACAGGTTGATTGATTCTTAAGTGCACTACATGCATGTAGAAACAGCTGGTCGACAACGTACCTAGAGCCAGCTCCCCCGCTTCGCCTCCTCTGAGGCGACTGGGCCAACCTAAGCGCCGCCGCATTTCCCCTCGCCTCCTCCTCCTCCGCCGCCGAGGGCCTCCGAGGCGCTGGTGCTCGCCCCAATGATGGTGGCGGCGGGATCCGCGCCTCCTCTCGGTTGGAGGGTTTTGGCTCCCGGGCGGCGGCCCGGCCAGTGGGCACGCAGTGTAGCCGGGCGGCTGCGCCGGCGAGCTGTGGGCAGCCTCCCACGGCCGCTGGCGGCGTGGGGGCTGCAGACGCCGACGCAGATGGCGGCCGCAATCCGTCATGGCTCCATGTAGAACATCCGCCCTGCTCCGATCTGTCCCGGTCCATGCCGGGCGCCGGTCCTTGGCGGCTGCTTTGGCGTTCCTATGGCGGCCTGGCAGATCTGGCGTCTGGGTGAGGTTCGGGAAACCCTTGGCTGGCTGGCGGCCTCCCCAAAGTCGACGCTTTGGCGCCGATCCCTTCTCGAGGCTTTGGGTGGATCTCTCCTTCCGCCTCCTCCTCGAGCTATGGCGAAAGCTTTTGTTCCCCTGTTTTGGGCGCCGACGACACCACGTGTCGTGCTCCTTCTTGAAGGCGGCGGCTGAAAACAGCTCTTGGTGGCGGGCTCTTTGGTGGCGTGGTGGCGGTGCGCTTGGCGTTCTACTTGGTGCCGCGCTTGCTTGGCGGGACTAGCGAATGGTTTCTTTGGTGGGCGGTGCTTCATCCATACATTGATGGCGACGGATCTTGACGGCGTGGCGCGATCTGATTCGAGTTCGGTGTGGGAGGATGGACTCGCAGGAGGACGACGCTGTCTGCGGCGTCGTGGTGGCGTCGATGGCGAGAGAGACTGCACGGTAGATGCAACAAGACAGCTCAAGATGGACTCGTGGCAGGTGGCTGCGGCGACCTCATACCCGCAAAGGCCCCGGTAGAGGAGTGCGCCGGATGGTAGGTGCCCCATACCAGCGGCGTCCTGGTTGGGACCTCAAGTCTTAGATGTTTAGGTTTGGCTGCGATGTCTGTTTGGTATTAGGTCCAGGCTATCAACGCCCCTTCATCAATTGGATAGGTGTAGCGACAGTTGTTGCTTAGACGGTGGCTTTAGTCTTGCTGTTGTATGACTTTGTAAGGTCTTGTGAGAATAATTAATGAAGTGGCCGTATGCATCGCCCAGATGCAGAGGCCGGGGGTCATCCTCCTTTTCTAAAAAAAAATGTAGAAACAGCCAACTTCTTGTTCGTCTCGGTTCCGTCGAGCTCGCCATCCCCAGCTTGTTGTCTCATTGGCCTTCCCGGTCTACAGAATGTGCTCATTGTATTCATTTTATTTTTTTGAGAAAAGTGCTCACTGTATTCATGGATTTTTCACTTGATCTTGGGCCGGCCTCATGTACCCAATGGGTCAAAAGGGCCATAATTTTTTGATGAAATGGGCCAACCCATGGCTTCACATAGTGACCTTGGGGCCACAGGGCCGGGTCCAAGGACCCGGCCCGGGTCGACCCATTCCCATCTTGACACACAGGGCACTAATGGGGCACCATCTAAAATCACTGAAATATCAATTGGATTACGCGGTGACGGCAATTACATGTGGAATTATCGTTATATATGAGCATGTGATTTATGGATCTGGATTCTGCTTTGGATGACTCGTGCTATTTACAGAGTGTTCCTAGATTAATACGAGAAGTAATAAAATTCATGGATAACCATCCATGAAAACAGGAACAGAGTGCATGCTTAGATAGCTGATGCATGATGCTAATCTGAACCTGAAGTCAAATGATGCCATGTTTTAGCTCGTAGATCATTAATCTGTTGATGCTTTGGTTACATTGATTCTGAGACATCTAAGGTTGTGTTATCTCTATTATAAAGTATGCGACGCAAGGGGTTTGAATGGTTTAGTGGGGAGAGTGAACCCTTTAGTGACTTGCCTAAGATTATGTATGCCATTTTTGGCACTATCAAAAGTTGCCGGTATTTGGAAAATCAAGTGCCAACTTTTTGTCTAATGCCAGATTTTGGCCCCAATGCAATCCCAAAATCTTTATATTTTTGTAGTATTCTGTTGTAAATGGTCATTGCTAGTATTCTGCTGTAAATGCCATTCTATACTCAGTATATATAAATACTGAACTAGTGCAGCGTTGTTCTTTTATGTTCTTCATTCAATGGTGCTCATTGAAGTCTTTCGCCTTGCAGATTGGAATCGAAGTCGATTGAAAACATGGTGAATTAAAGGAGCAGAGGGAAGCATCAATGCTACAGTTGAAGCTGAATCAAAGTTAGGTTTCTCTAACACAGAAAGACTTTTTCATCTGCAGTTCTTTTCTACGGCTATTTGCATGCTAAGTTATGTTATAAGATTGTATTTTTATGCTTGTGTACACTCTGAGTGTGCCATCCAGGTCTTTTTTTACATGTAAGCTCTTTAATATTACAAAATCTGCCGTACTGCATGAAAAGTTTAAGCACAATATTTGTTTTGAAAGAAGTTTTTGAGTTCTCTGATTTAACAGAAACTCAATCGATTTAATTTCAGTACAAATGCATAAACGTTAGAATAGTATGTGCTTGTCGAATTTTAATGTAAGCTCAACCACATGTGTAATGTGCTGATCGAATTTTGTAAATAAAACAATATCGGGCTTTGCGAGCTCGTCAAGCCTCCGATGAGTCAAGCTTGAGCTTGAGCTCATCCCTAATCTCGCGAGCTGAGCTAGAGCTCACCATTTGGGTCGTGATGCAAATCAAGCTCAAGCGGAACTTCATTATATTCGCGTGTGCTTTGTTGTTTCCCTTACAATCATTTAGTGCACCAAACAACATAATTATTTCCAATTTCTTGGCTTCTGATGTGAACTAGAGTATAAAATTATTTATGTATTTGTAGATGGGTGATGCTCTGTCAACAGAAGCATCCAAAGTTCATATGGACAGAAGAAGTGTTTAGCAAAGGCTTCTCTTGTTTACGACAGCAAGGCGAAGCTCATTTTCCTGCAAGATAATTTTAGTTCCTCTGTTGAACTGAATCATATTCTTTTGGTGTTATCTAACCCTGCACATGAAGCTCGATGAGCGACAAGCATTAGAACTGGAGGCAAAGTTCAACTGAATAATATTCTGTCATGTACGTGTACGATCTAAAAAATAAAGCTAGTACAGTTTAATTAGAATGCTCGTTGAGCGGTGATCATTTTAGTAGCACTTAATATTCAATTTTGCTGGTCATGTAATAAAAATAATCGTCTCATGTTATGTATCACTGTATGTGGATCAAAGTGGACCCAGAAATGGAATACCTTGCTCACATAGATTTTGACCAGCCTATTCAGATGTGGGTGCGTATTACTCCCTCCGTTCCAAAATAGATGACTCAACTTTATACTAACTTAGTACAAAGTTGAGTCGTCTATTTTGGAACGGAGGGAGTACTAGATAAGCTTAATGTTGACTTTAATTTTATGCTGCATAATCCATATAAAACAGTAGTTCTGTTTTGGATGATCCAGTTTGACATATACATTTAGTTGTGCGTCAAGGGGGTGACTTAATTTTCACATACAATGGAATATTGACATGCTTGAAAGGGTTGGCATCAACGTTCTGCAGATTTGGAAATGGACGAGGGACATTTGTTACTGCAAAAGTGATGGTTCATATCAATCTATTTCTAGGGGGTGTTTCGTCAAATGTACATTAAGTGGGAACAGTCCCTTCCACCATGATCTGTGCCATTCATCTCCCATCCAATGGCTCAGATATCCTTTTTCTATTCTTGCACATGAAGCTCCTTTGCTATACTAGTTGCTCCCTCATTTTGTTGGGTGCTTTAATAGACCATATCGCCTTCCAACTCTTCTCCTCAACAGCCACATTCGAGGATTGTCCAGAACAACACTTGCTGCGAGTTTCAAGAAAACGCGCCGATCACGCCATGTTGTATGCAGATTGCACCGAATATTCACCAGACTTAGTGAGAGGCCAGCTTGCAAAATCCACACCGCCATGCCTGCTTATAGGAATGCGAAGAATTTCTGCATGAATATCATCACGAAAAAATGCCCTAACAGAATCTTGATTCCATGTACTAGATTCCTCATCAATCAAGCATTTTACCTTGGCATTAGCAGGTATAGGCAGAAGAGTATACAGTCGATGTGGAGGAGTCGAAGGGATCCAATGATTCGAGAGAATACAAACATCTTCACCATTACCAATGCCCCACCTGACTCCCTTCTGAAGTAAATCACGTCCGGCTAATATAGCACGCCAAGTAGCAGATGCAAACCTCGGCGCTAATGCATTCCAGAAATCAGAAGTAGGAAAATTATCGTCCTTTCAAAACCCGAGCACAAAGTGAGAATGGATTCGTCAGTAGCCTCCATCCCTGCTTGGCGAGCATAGCCAGATTGAAAAGGGCCATGTCACGAAAGCCCATACATCCAAGAGCCTTTGGTGTAGTCAACCACTCCCACGAGCGCCAATGCATTTTCGTTTGTGCACAATGCTTGTTTGCTGAAGAAAATGTGCATAACTTGCTCGAAGGACAGCGAGTATAGCACGTGCAATTAAGCGACGCGACGCGAGCTTAGCCGTCAAGTCAGACGGACTCCGAGTCAGACAAAGGTCGAGGACGAGCGTCCACGGGATGACAGGCAACGCAGGCATCCGGTGGGCCGCCGCCGGGTTACGCATTCGATCCGGCAGGACAGCAGTGCATCGCCCACTGTCCACCAGCGCACGCATCGCTGCCAACACGCATGGCGCGGCTGCGGCTTCGCACAGGGCTTCCTGAAAGCAGAGGCGGCGGCCACGGCAGCCCAGACCAGACCACGCGTCTGCGATGATGAAAAACCCGGGGGTCCGAGACTGTCGTAGGCTCGTAGGCCAGGGAATATGTTAATTCTATCTGAAGTAAAAGGCGGCATGGTTAGCAGATGATTGGGATCACGCGCACGCGACGCACCGTCTCACGGTCACCGCCCGAGGAAAAACAGCGGCGCGCGGCGTCCACCGGTTCGCCCCGTCCGAGGAAGGAAGCTGCCCCGACGGGACGGCCGCCGTCACGTTCCACCCACGAGGAATTCACTCGCGCTCGCGCGGCTCCTCTACTTAAGCGCGCGCCGCACACGACCTCTCACCTCACCTCCTCTGCCACCCCAGCACCATCTTTCTTCATAAGTTCCTAGTACCGCCGAGCCCCACATCAGCGCTATCCTCTGTCTACTCACTAAGCAGCGTACATCATGTGTGGCGGCGCGATCATCTCCGACTTCACCCCGGAGCGCGACCACCGCGGCGGCAGCAAGCGGGGCCTCTGCACCGCCGACTTCTGGCCGCATGCCGCCGCGTTCGACGACCCTACCGACCACCACGACTTCTACCCCGACGAGCTGACCGGCGCCCGCTCGTTCCCTCCCCAGCACCGAGGTACGCCAGTCAGCTGCTATTACCATCAGGCTCCACCACAGGCCAAGTACTTTGCATTGCATCTGTGCTCGAGCGTACCGTCACCATTTTCTGCCGGCGTGCAGCAGCTGCGGCAGAGGAGGAGCCGAGCAGGAAGCGGGAGCGCAAGACGATGTACCGCGGCATCCGGCGGCGGCCCTGGGGCAAGTGGGCGGCGGAGATCCGCGACCCGGCCAAGGGCGCACGCGTCTGGCTCGGCACCTTCGCCACCCCGGAGGGCGCCGCGCGCGCCTACGACCGCGCCGCCCGCCGCATCCGCGGGACCAAGGCCAAGGTCAACTTCCCCAACGAGGACCCGCCCCTCGACCTCGACGACTACGACGTCGCCAACGTGACCGGCTTCTTCCACCAGCCGTCGTACATGGCTGATGCAGCCGCCGCGCCGGCGACGGAGGTGGCGTACGTGCACCAGCTGCCGCAGCAGGACGAGCCCGGGATGGAGCTCTGGAACTTTGACAACATCAACACCCAAGTGCCTATGTGATAGATAGAAACTGTTCGTCTCTTCTGCATGTAATATTGCATTTACCTAATTATTATTAAGTTTATGGTGAATTAAGATTTGTTTTTCACGGACACTGTCTTGTAAATAATGACTACATGATACAGTACATTTGAAAACTGAACATCACAATAATGAGCACAAACCATAGTGCCAACGGAGAAAACTTCTGATACTACTAGAAATGATATTCATAACTGGCTTGCAAGCATGGTCGGAAGTTGCAAAACGATGAAACACAAATTATCTGGTTCTGAATAATCATTGACACAAGACACTGACATCTAAAGCGGGGTAATATTCTGATACCCAAAAAGATGACGATAAACCGATGATAGCAAAATATGACACAAGTGCGCCAGAAATTCCACAGCTTAGACCTTGAATCCCCTGCTGTTCCTCCTTCCTCTCGCCTTCTCGAATTTCCTGCCCTTTGAGCGGACATATGGCTTGGTGTGGCTGTGTGGCACTCCTGGAGCTTTGCCAAAGTGCCTAACAGCTTCCCTGGCGTTCTTGGGACCCCTCAGGAGAAGCTATTAAGAAAATGTAATTTGTTAAAATGGTTGTCGGTAACATTTATTTCATGAATAACGCCTCAAAGGCTTGCAGCTCATATTGAGGTTCATCACTAATTTATGGAAGGCGGAAACCATCATCATAGCACATGTTGACAAATCTCAAATCAAAACAAAAGAAAAAGGATACCAGAAGTCAGAGCAAATGCATCTACATGACTACAATGTCAAAAATTCTAGCACCAGTAGCATGTACCAAGTCTAAAGACATAGCACCGTAGTGACAATACAATGAAATCATACAGATCAGGTCAAGGAACAGCGGCAAGAACACACACACACTGAATTATCATGTACACAAATCAACATACATTTACATTACTCTTTATGCAAAGAGAACATATTCAAGTTTCAAACAACTCTTAACGAAGGAAAATAAAGCAAACAAGACCTCATAACCAACAACACAACTACTACCATAAAATAAGCATATGTACCATATTTGACAGTTAAGACTGACTTTCTTAGTGAAAAAATATAGTAGTTTAATAATGATCAACGTGCTAGTTTTGGTTGGAAATTTGACACCAGCTGTCCAGCACAACCATAAAAAAACCATATAGATTTAGACAGATATATCAACTTGGTTTATGTGTACTCTTAACACCTGACAAGAGGGAAACTGATGAATCAGAAAAACAATACATTGTTCCTTTAGTACCCTACCACAACCTACACATCAAAGTCTCTCTGTAACACAATACGAGCATGAACAACAAACATGGTTTTCTCCACCTACAGGAGTCTAGCATACTTAATAGTCCGATCTAATAGAATTGTGTGCTTCGGTTGTAAAACATTGGGTACTAACTCATACAATACGAAATGCATCAAACAGCATTGTTAGCAAATACAGTAGCTAAAAAAAGGAGAACTCAAACCATACCGTGTTCTGTCCAAGCGGAGCACGGAGGGCGAGCTGGTCAAAGGTAAGGCACTCGCCACCAGCATTGACAATCCTGGCCCTGGCCGTCTCGGTGAACCTGAGCGCAGCCACCTTCATCGCCGGTATCTCGTAGACCCTCTGGTCATCAGTGATGGTGCCCACGATCACGGCGATCTTGTCCGCCTACACTCGCACAACCACAAACACCGCCCAGGTAAGCTTCACATCGATTCATCCAGACCAAAGATTATAAAAAATGGCACCGCGCGCGAGAGAGGGATACCTTCCCCTCCATGAACCTGACGAGGCGGCGCATCGAGAGCGGCGGGCGGTTGGTCTTGCTCATGAAGAGCCGCTTCAGGATCACGGCGTTGAACTGGCTCTTGGTCCTCCGCACCAGGAAGCGGTAGAGCTACGAACAGGAAAGCGAATTGCGGTAAATCTGAATCCCTCAGCAGCAGACGGGGATGATGCGGTAACACCGGATCGAAGGGGGACTGACCTTGACGAGCAGCTTGAGGTACACATCGTCGGATTTGGGCGCCGTGCGCTTGGTCCTCTTGTTGCGGCCGCCGGCGACGAGGTCGATACCCTGGGTGCGACGGGAACGGGTGGCGTCAGCTGGGCGTAGAGTGCAGGGAAACACGACGAGGAGGGAGAGGGATGAGAGATTACCATGGTTGCGCGGTGGTGGCTGCTGCAGCGGCGAGGGTCAGGGCGGCAGCGGCAGCGGCGGCGGCGGGACGGGTGCTAGGGTTTTGGATGGAGTGAGGAGTGGAGTCTAAATATGGTGTGGGCGGAGAATCGTTTGGGCTGGGCCTAAATTAGTGGTCTTTGTTTCTTTCGTCTGGGCCCATAGAAGCCTGCCTGTGCCTTAACGGATGAAGACTTCTTTTTTCAGGCTGTAGTCAAGTGAAGCGCTTATTCCCCTAAAAAAAAAAAAGAAGTGAAGAGCTCATTGCCTCAAAAAAGAAAAGAAAAGTGAAGAGCTTACTGTGTTGGCGACAAGCAGATGATATTTCTCTCTGTCCACTTAGAACATGTGATCAAGGTGAGTCATGCACTCATGCTCAACTATTCGAAGTTTGGATGCTCAGACAGAGGAAAATGGAGAAGAACCTTTTCATTCGATCATGTAATATTTCGTTTGCCATGTTGCGATAAAGAGGTGGCACTTTTTTGCAATGATGATGTTTCTTTTTTTTTTAGCATAAGTACAGACATAAGCGCTCATATACACGCGCATACACTCATCCCTATGAACGCACACACGCACACCCTACCCCTATGAGCACCTCCGGAGATCGGGCAAGATATCATCTTGAGATTTCTGAAGTCACCAGAGGCGCCTCGTCGTCGACGGAACGTCTCCTCCCACTCGAAAGCGATCGTCGAAATCCGAAATAAATCCAGAAATAATGCGAGCAAGGATTTGAACCCGGTGGGCCGGGATACCATCGTGTCACCTAACCAACTCAACCACAGGTTGATTCGCTCAATGATGATGATGTTTCTGGTGGTGCTTGGTGGAGCTGACTTATGCGTCGGTGGTTATTGTTTTGTTGTGAGTCACAGTGACGTCCCATAAATTTGTTAAGACTTCTAAATTTAGTTATCCCATCACTAGTTTAGAAGTCTCAATGAATAAGAGAGGCGGCTTATGAGAAAAACTAGGAAGTAGACGGCTTATTTTTTTAAGCCACCAAAAGAACTGACGCTATAAATGATTAGGCACCCGTCGCAAAAAAAAGAGAGATTAGGCACACTTGCGCCGGGAACATGTAGGCTTGACATGCGTTAGGAACGCTGAAGTAGATAGCACAGCACAAAAGAGACATGGATCAGCCCAAATTCTACCCATAACTTGCTGAGGGGCTTAGAACAGCTGTAATAAACACATACAGGAGTTTGGGAGCCTCTCCTCCCTCCCGTGTCGCCCCCCGTGAGGCGACCGGGGGGAAACCCTAGATCGTCCCCGGCCCTCGCCTTCCTCCCTTCGTCCTTCCTTCCTCGCCGCCGAGGGCGAGCGCGAAGCCAACCATTGCCGGCGGCGGCGGGACCTCTTGGTCTTCCCTTCGCGTTAGGCAGCGCGGGCGGCGCCCGGCCGGGCGTGTCGCGTGTCTTTGGCGTCCGGCGGAGCAGCGGACGGCGCGGCGTCCTGCGTCTCGGCTGCTGTGAGCAGTGACTTAGCGGTCTAAGCGCGCCGGGCTCGAAGGTGGCTGCTGCTTGCCGTGATCGAATCTGGCGCAGGCGGCGCGGCCATGGCGGCGCAGGCTGTGGCGCCCACCCATGACTTGGCCCTAGCCGGTGGTGGTGGGCGCAGCAGAGGCGGGCCGGTAGGCGTGCTAGCGGACTCAGTGATCTGGCGGTTGGACGGCGGCGGCGGCGCGGTTGACTCCTGGTGAGCATCCTTGGCGCTTGGTACCGTGGATGGGTGTCCTTCTTTGGTGAACAGTGGTCGTCGGTGGCCTCACGCGGATCTGCACCGCGCCGTGGTGTGGCGACATTGGGGTGTCCGGTGGGGAGGTTGGTGGAGGGATGGGAGGTGCCGACGAGGTCGGGCCACCCGTCGCCGGGCATAGGGGTGTGCCGGTCCGATCGTCTGCTCCCCTCCTCCCTTTCCTCGGCGAAGCGCTGTGGCCGCAACTCCGCGATTTTCGAGGCGGGCGTCATCGTTGTTCAGTTGGTTTTGGGCTGCCGATTGGACCAAAGCCAAGGCCTTTGGCTGGTCCCGGGGGTGTTTGGATGCAGGGTGGCGGCCCTGGAGGTGGGAGGTGCGGCGTTTGTGGGCGGAGCGAGCGTCTCAGATGCGGGCGGGCAGCCATGGCCATGCGGGTGGCATGGGTGCTGGTGGTCGGCGAAGCTTGGGTGCAATGGCGGGGGGTGAGCCGGGGTGTATTACTTGCCCAGTTGTACTGGCCGACGGCGGCGGCGTCCGCGGACGTCGTTCCCTTCTTGAAGGCCCCGTCGCGGTTGTTGCCTCCAAATCGCGTCGCTCCGGGTGAAAACTTGATCTTTGGGATCGGACGGTGGCGTCGCTTTGTAGTCGTTTCCTTTCTTGGAGGCACTGTCTTGGAGTCCGTGCTCCGTCGTGGGATGTCTCACCCCTCCTCGGTGGCCATGCTTGGTAGCGTTGGGGTGGTGTGGCGGTGCCCGGCACCTATGTATCTTGCCTTGGATGCGTGTATCGTGTGTGGTGATGTGTGCGTTTGTATCGATTTGTCTGATGGTCAGTGCTTTATATATAAAGCGGGGCAAGAGCCTTTTTCGGTATAAACACATACAAGGAAATTGTGCACCATTCGCTATTGCCATATGGTTTGTTACAGCTCATGATTTGTACTCCCTCCGTTCCCAAATATAAGTCTTTTTAGAGATTTCAACAAATGACTACATACCGAGCAAAATGACTGAATCTATACTCTAAAATATGTCTACATACATCAGTATGTTGTTGTCCATTTGAAATGTCTAAAAAGACTTATATTTAGGAACGGAGGGAGTAGATGACAAAATGACCAGCATACAACATTTTATGGCCTGGTCAAAACAGATTATTCCAACTGGACTAGAGTTCCCTGGTGATTCATTAATGGACTGTGCTAACCACCAGTCGACTGGTGGTTAGCAACAGATCCGCACGACCGCACGACCTTCGATCGATCGTCCCGCTGCGTCGTTTCTCCCGCTTCCACTGATTTTTTTTCCTTCTCTCAAAAACCGTAGTAAATTGCTAGTGGTTTTTTTTAGTTTTTCGCTGCATAATACGAAAAGAAAATAAAAGTGCTTGAAAGAGGATTCAAACCCAGGTCTATGTAATACCTATCGAGCCTAATAACCAACTAAGCCACCTTTTGTTGTTGTCTATTGTAGAATGACAATGTTATTTGAACCTTTCTTATTTCTGCGATATCAAAAGAAAAAATAAAGTTTGGCTTGATAACTTTGGCCATGACCAGCGTGGTAACTATGGTATGAGCAACATGATAACTATACCATGATAAGGGTGATAACTACAGTACGAGAAGGTTAAAAGCATGGGAAAGTATGGTAATTTAACATAGAAATTACCGATGAAAATGTTTTAAAAAAAATTCCCCTGGATGAAAGATATCATGGTGTTTAAAATGTAAGATATTAGTTATCAAATCTGTGATGTATACATTATCATGCTTTTTACATAGAAATTACCGGGTGTATATTTTTCAACAAAAAAAATTCAGGTCAAAAATTATAATGGCGTTTGTATGTGAGTTATCAGCTTAGTATGTGTCTATTAACAAGCTATTTACATATAAATTACAGGGTTCCCCCACCCTCGCCACATCGCCACATTTACTGTGGTCGGGTACATAAATTATCAAGTCTGCGATGTGTGAGTTATCATGTTATTTGCATAAGAGTTATCGTGGTATGATTCAACAACTCCTCACACCCTACCCCCGCCGATAAAGTTATCAGGATTGGGTACATAATTTATCATTTCTATGATGTGTGCCTTATCATGTTATTTGCATAGAAGTTACCGTGGTATGTTTCAATGACTCCCCCCAACCCCAACCCACCGACAAAGTTACCAGGACTGGGTACATAATTTAATGTCTATGATGTGTGAGTTATCATATTATTTACATAGAAGTTATCGTAGTATGTTTCAACGACTCCCCCACTCCGGCCCCTCCGACAAAGTTACAAGGACTGGTACATAATTTATCATGTTTACGATGTGTGAGTTATCGTGTTATTTGCACAAAAGTTATCGTCGTATGTTTCAACGACACCCCCACCCCGACCACTCCGACAAAAGTTATCAGGTCTACCATGTATGAGTTATCATGTTATTTGCACAGAAGTTATCGTGGCATGTTTCAGCGACTTGCCCCACCCCCATCCTCGCCGACCAAGTTATCAGGACCGGGGTACATAAGTTATCAGGTCCGCCATGTTTGAGTTATCATGTTATTTGCACATAAGTGACCATGGCATGTTTCAGCGACTTGCCCCACCCCCACCCTCGCCGACCAAGTTATCAGGACCGGGGTACATAAGTTATCAGGTCCTCCATGTTTGAGTTATCATGTTATTTGCACAGAGTTACCGTGGTATGTTTCAACAATTCCCCCACCCTCACCCTCGCCGACAAAGTTTTTAGGACCGGGGTACATAAGTTATCAGGTCTATGAAATTTGAGTTACCATGTTATTCACACGAAAGTTAACGGAGGATATTTCATCACCCCCCGCTCCCGGTCACCAAAGTTACCAAGACCGGGGGTACATAAGTTATCAGGTCTGCGACGTGTGAGTTACCATGTTATTAACATAAAAGTTACCGTGGGTATATTTCATTACTGCCCTAGCCAAAAGTTATCAGGACCGTGTCACAACACTTATCAGGTTTGCAATGTGTGAGTTATTGTGCTATTTCCACAAAAGTTACCAGGGGATATCTCGTTAACCCCCCGCCCCGCCAATATCGGGGGAAAAAGTCCATTTTACTAGTGCCACATCAGCAGAGGAAGGAGAAAAAACAGCGAGGGGGTGTTTTGACCGGTTTGGGTTTGTTTGGGGGGTAAAAGAAGCCAAAAATAAATCCCACTTTCTTCAGGGCAGTAAAATGGACTTTTTTCATACCGGGGTACAATAAGTTATCAGATCTACGATGTGTGAGTTACCATGCTATTCCAATAAGCTTACAAGGTGGATATTTCATCAACTCCCCCAATCGCCAAAGTTACCAGGAGGTACATAAATTATCAGGTCTGTGATGTTTGAGTTACCATGCTATATACACACACAAAATCGACAGTATATTTCATCACCCCCTCCATCTCGCCAAAATTACCTCAGTGTCATCAACTTGAGACTAGTTGGTAAAAATAATCTACTTAAGTGCGGAAAAGATCGGACATTGCAGTAACTTTTGTGCAAACCTAGAAGAGGAGACATGTTAAATAGTCTATTTACTTTCATTTGTTAAAGAAAAAGGAACGTACGTGAGGTGGTTCGCTAGTAGAGTTATCTCATAAGAGGTACAAGGATCGAAACATGTTGTGCATATAACCATATTAATAGAGTAGATAAGTCATCGGACTAGAAAAGAATAAGAAAACAAATGCCAAAATGGTAAGAAAAATAGTGCAAAAAAGGAAAAGAAAGAAAAAGGTTTATTTTTCACCTCGCGTTACAGACATGTACAAAAGATTATTGGCCTACTTGTAAACACAAGCTAATTGTAGGCCAGTTGGTTACCTACCTCACTTATCTACCAGGAGGTGTGGAGATCGACTCCTGCTTCCTCAAAATTTTTATTTTACCGTGCCACAAAAAATGCGGGAAGTTGATCGAGAGGAAAAAGCAGAAAAATGGGAACTTCGGTCGCGGGAGAAATGGATCGAGAGAAAAACGGGAAATAACGAATCGTGTGGATCTATTCTTAACTGTAATTTAGCTTTCTCGATCAGATATCTACAGGATTAGCCCACTTCTAAACAAAACATCCAGTTGGCTGAGATGGTCACCAGGTATACTGAAAGTCAGTAGTGAGGCTGCAGGTGCGGGGTTTGAATCTTGTTGCCGCTGCAATTTTTTCCATCGCGGGATTTAGAATGTATGCGTGCGGGAATCGTACGTGCCTATCCCTAACGACCAGTCGGCAGGTACTTAGCTTTCTCGTTCATTAATTTTACGAGTGGTTTATTGTTACTTTAAGTAAACAGCCTGCTCTTCCCATTTTTCCCACTGGAGCAGAGTACTGACATTTGCCAATCTACTAAAAATCTTTGGATTCTTGTCTTTCTCTAACCACCATGGTGGAAAAAAAAAATCTGAAATCCAATTGTATGAAACGTATCTGAGATGGTCTTTGTCCACTTAGATGCACCAACGTGATAAAGGCAAAAGCACGAAGCAATGGAGATGAAGAGAAGCAACAGAAGTTACCTTGTGGTACCTGAGATGTGGCGACGTGGACTGAAAACAAAAACAAACAAAACTGAAGCTGGTAATTTCTAATACACAGTGACACTCATTTAGATGCATGGACGAGAGGGAAAAGAGTTGTGATGCCAATAAAGATCAGTTCTTCTTCGGTACAAACCCCTGAAACATCAACGGTCCAAATCGTCCTATATCTCTTCACCTGAAAACTTAAAAAAAGGTACGATGGTCATTGCCCCTTCCCCTCCCCGAGCCCCGCCCCCGCGACGTACCCACGCGGCCCGGCGACGTACGTACGTGTACGCGCGTCCGATGACGTTTTTTTACTGTGGTGACGTATGTACGTCTACCCGTGTCGGTGGTCAATCCGCGCGTCGATTGGTCAATCCGCGCATCTATTGGTCAATCCGCGCGTCGCCCGGTGAAAATGCGTCGTGGCGCGTGAACTGCGCCCCCCGCCGCCCGTCCGTCCCGCCCTCGCCGCCTCGCCGCCCGTCCCTACATCCCCTCGCTCGCGCGCGCCGCCCTCGACTGCCGGCCCGTCCGCCCGTCGCATTAGCTGCCCACCCACCCGCCCGTCGCATTTCCTCGCGTCCGCTCGCTGCCCGCCGTCGCCCTATAAAGCGCACCCCTGTCCGCCCGTCGCCGCTAACACCACTCCTTCCCCGACTCCACCTCCCAAGAGGTCACCGGCGACATGTCGTTCCACGGTGGCAGCAGCTCCGGCACCGGCGGCGACGAAGGCCCGAGCGCGTGGCCGTCAAGCTTGAGCACGCCGGAGACAGAGGAGATGTACCGGTTTGGGCTCCTCGTGCCGCCGGGTTGCCGTCTTCCGCACGACTGGAAGCTCGACAAGGACGGCTACTCGAGGCGCGGGCCCGGCGCCACCGCGGAGGAGAAGCGGACCGGCGGCCGCAACAACATCGCAGGTCGTCACGCGTTCTGGGACGGCAAAGACTACGCCGCCGTCATCGGCGCGTACCGGCTGGCAGAGTCCGGCGTCACGCCAGACCTCATCGGCGACCGCCGCCGCCTTCTTGTCCCACGCCCCCGTCCAGAAGCGTGCGGCCGTCGGGCCCCTCCACCACCTGCACCGGCGCCCGCCGATCCCCCGCCCCGCCGGAGGTGGAACTACCGCCGGAGCAGTTCGTTCTTCGGGAGGACGGCGATCCCGACAATACGCCGGGTTACCTCGTCGCCCTGCGGGTGTCGGAGGCTGCAGCGGCGGCTGCAGAGGCGGCGCCGGCTGCGAGGGAGGCCGCCGAGCAGGCGGCAGCGATCCAGGCGACGGCGGAGATTCCTCCGGTGGTCCCGCAGGCGGAGGCGGAGGCGGCGGAGTCGTCGGACAAAGAAGTCATCGACTGGGAGCGGTTAGCCCAGATCAGCGACGACGACGACGACGACGACGGTGACGGCGCGGCGGAGGTCACCGATCTCGCGGCTAGCGACGACAAGGAGGAGTAGCTGTTTAAAAAAAGTTCTAAGTATGAACTATGTATCGTTTAGGTTCGGATGAACTCGTTTCGTTTCGGTAGTGTTGAATGGACTATGCAAAATATCTCTATGTTCAATCTAGTTTGTTCGAATGTTGTTTTAATTTGTCTTCAAAGTTTGTTGAAAAAATTAGAAAAATATTGAACGTTTATTTTGAAAAAATTTGAAAATTTTCCGACCCATGCATAAACATGTTCACAATATATTTAATTTTTTTCCATCGAATATACATAGCACAGAATAAGGTATGCAATTATCGAAAAATTGTAGCACAAAAAAATCGTGAAAACACATAAAATATAAAAGAAAACTGAAATAACAAGTCAAAAGTGTATCTAAAAGTTTATAAAGTGTTGTAGAAATGTTCAGATTTTGTTAAAATATGTGCATATAGTAAAGCCCTGTGGATGAAAAAAATAAAATTTTGAAATAAAAATATAACAAATAAAAAAACAAAATAAAATTAAAAAGGTGAGATATTTTAATTCATTAACATTTTCTGAAATATTTTAAATTCATTAACATTTATGAATCAGAGAATATTTTAAAATTCATTAACATATATGAATCCGAGAATTTTTAAATTCATTAACATTTTCCGAATATTTTTAAATTCATTAAATTTATGAACCAGAGAATATTTATAATTCATTAATATTTATGAATCCGAGAATTTTTAAATTCATTAACATTATCTGAAATAGTTTTAAATTCATTAACATTTATGAATTTGTTGAAATATTTTTAAATATTTTTAAACCCAACTTTTGCCAGCGCGTGTGGGGCCCCATCCGGGCACCCCCACCGCCAAAATGAACGAAATCCGACAACGAACGCACGTTGCGTCACGTCCGGGCAGTATTTTAGGGGTTTTTGGCCCGGAAAATCGTAAAAAATGCATACAGACTCGAAACGCGACAAATTTTTGCGTGCATGCTTTGCATGGGCACTGTAGCACGTGGAAAAAATGGGCATGTTTGGCGGATGCGAAGCAGAGACGTGCGACCGAGGGTCCCCTCCGCCCATACCGAAACCTCCCCCTTCCACAGCAAGTACCTGAGCGATTTCACGGAATGCACCCAACTTTTGCCAGCACGTGTGGGGCCCCACCCGGGCACCCCACGGCCAAAATGAATAAAATCCGACAACGAACGCACATTGCGTCACGTCCGAGCAGTATTTTAGGGGTTTTCGGCCCGAAAAATCGTTGAAAATGCATACAGACTCGAAACGCGACAAATTTTTGCGTGCGTGCCCTGCATGGGCACTGTAGCACGTGGAAAAAATGGGCACGTTTGGCGGATCGGCGTAGACGCGCACCGAGGGTCCCCTCCGCCCATACCGGAACCACCCCCTTCCACAGCAAGTACCTGAGCGGTTTCACGGAATGCACCCCAACTTTTGCCAGCACGTGTGGGGCCCCATCGGGGCACCCCACGGCCAAAATGAACAAAATCAGACAACGAACGCACGTTGCGTCACGTCCGGGCAGTATTTTAGGGGGTTTCGGCCCGGAAAATCGTAGAAAATGCATACAGACTCGAAACGCGACAAATTTTTGCGCGCGTGCCCTTCATGGGCACTGTAGCACGTGGAAAAAAAATGGGCACGTTTGGCGGATGCGAAGCAGAGACGTGCGACCGAGGGTCCCCTCCGCCCATACCGAAATCACCCCCTTCCACAGCAAGTACCTGAGCGGTTTCACGGAATGCACCCAACTTTTGCCAGCGTGTGTGGGGCCCCACTGAAGGAAATATGCCCTAGAGGCAATAATAAAGTTATTATTTATTTCCTCATATCACGATAAATGTTTATTATTCATGCTAGAATTGTATTAACCGAAAACATGATACATGTGTGAATACATAGACAAACATATAGTCACTAGTATGACTCTACTTGACTAGCTCATTAATCAAAGATGGTTATGTTTCCTAACCATAGACATGTGTTGTTATTTGATTAATGGGATCACATCATTAGGAGAATGATGTGATTGACATGACCCATTCCGTTAGCCTAGCACTTGATCGTTTAGTATATTGCTATTGCTTTCTTCGTGACTTATACATGTTCCGGTAACTATGAGATTATGCAACTCCCGTTTACCGGAGGAACACTTTGGTGCTACCAAACGTCACAACGTAATCGGGTGATTATAAAGGAGTACTACAGGTGTCTCCAAAGGTACATGTTGGGTTGGCGTATTTGAGATTAGGTTTTGTCACTCCGATTGTCGGAGAGGTATCTCTGGGCCTTCTCGGTAATACACATCACATAAGCCTTGCAAGCATTGCAACTAATAAGTTAGTTGCGAGATGATGTATTACGAACGAGTAAAGAGACTTGCCGGAAACGAGATTGAACTAGGTATTGGATACCGACAATCGAATCTCGGGCAAGTAACATACCGATGACAAAGGGAACAACGATGTCGTTATGCGGTTTGACCGATAAAGATCTTCGTAGAATATGTAGGAACCAATATGGGCATCCAGGTTCCGCTATTGGTTATTGACCGAAAATAGTTCTAGGTCATGTCTACATAGTTCTCGAACTGTAGGGTCCGCACGCTTAAGGTTTCGATGATGTTATATTATGAGTTTACATGTTTTGATGTACCGAAGGAGTTGAGTCCGGATGAGATCGGGGACATGACGAGGAGTCTCGAAATGGTCGAGACGTAAAGATTCATATATTGGATGATATGTTTAGGCCAAGGGGTCAAGCCCATGAGGCTTTAGGTCGGTGCAAAAGGAGTTTTGCGGAGGCCAGGGGGCCAAACGCCGGAGACCCTGGCGTCTGGCCCTGGGCCAGACGCCGAGGCCCATGGCGTCTGGGCCACACGCCAAGGATTGTGGCGTTTGGTCCTGGAGTCTGAGTGGAACTCTTGCCTTTCGGGCAAAACCGACTTTGAGGAGGCTTTTGCTCCAAGTTTCGACCCCGGGGCTCAACATATAAATACAGGGGCAGGGCTAGCACAAAGACACAACAATTGATCCCTTGGATCTCTTAGCCGTGTGCAGTGCCGTGGATCCCTTGGACACAACAGGTGGAGCATCATCATCGTCACCACGCCGTCGTGCTGACGGAACTCATCCCCGACACTTTGCTGGATCGGAGTCCGGGGATCGTCATCGAGCTGAACGTGTGCTGAACTCGGAGGTGCCGTACGTTCGGTGCTTGGATCGGTCGGATCGTGAAGACGTACGACTACATCAACCGCGTTGTCATAACGCTTCGCCACGGTCTCACGAGGGTACATGGACAATACTCTCCCCCTCGTTGCTATGCCATCACCATGATCTTGCGTGTGTGTAGTAATTTTTTGAAATTACTACGTTCCCCAACAAATGGCATCCGAGCCTGGTTTTATGTGTTGATGTTATATGCACGAGTAGAACACAAGTGAGTTGTGGGCGATACAAGTCATACTGCTTACCACATGTCATACTTTGGTTGGCGGTATTGTGAGATGAAGCGGCCGGACCGACATTACACGTGACGCTTACGCGAGACTGGTTTCACCGCTGCGAGCACTCGTTGCTTAAAGGTGACTGGCGGGTGTCTGTCTCTCTCACTTTAGTTGAACCGAGTGTGGCTACGCCCGGTCCTTGCGAAGGTTAAAACAGCACCAACTTGACAAACTATCATTGTGGTTTTGATGCGTATGTAAGAACGGTTCTTGCTCAGCCCGTAGCAGCCACGTAAAACTTGCAACGACAAAGTAGAGGACGTCTAACTTGTTTTTGCAGGGCATGTTGTGATGTGATATGGTCAAGACGTGATGCTATATTTTATTGTATGAGATGATCATGTTTTGTAACCGAGTTATCGGCAATGGCAGGAGCCATATGGTTGTCGCTTATTGTATGAAATGCAAAAGCCATGTAATTGCTTTACTTTATCACTAAGCGGTAGCGATAGTCGAGAAGCAATAGTTGGCGAGGCGACAACGATGCTACGATGGAGATCAAGGTGTCGCGCCGGTGGCGATGGTGATCACGACGGTGCTTCGGAGATGGAGATCACAAGCACAAGATGATGATGACCATATCATATCACTTATATTGATTGCATGTGATGTTTATCCTTTATGCATCTTATCTTGCTTTGATTGACGGTAGCATTTTAAGATGATCTCTTACTAAAATTATCAAGGCGTGTTCTCCCGAGTATGAACCGTTGCCAAAGTTCGTCGTGCCGGACACCACGTGATGATCGGGTGTGATAAGCTCTCGTCCATCTACAACGGGTGCAAGCCAGTTTTGCACACGCAGAATACTCGAGTTAAACTTGACGAGCCTAGCATATGCAGATATGGCCTCGGAACACGGAGACCAAAAGGTCGGCGTGAATCATATAGTAGATATGATCAACATAGTGATGTTCACCATTGAAAACTACTCCATCTCACGTGATGATCGGTTATGGTTTAGTTGATTTGGATCACGTAATCACTTAGATGACTAGAGATGTCTATCTAAGTGGGAGTTCTTAAGTAATATGATTAATTGAACTTAAATTTATCATGAACTTAGTACCGATAGTATTTTGCTTGTCTATGTTTACTTTAGATAGATGGCTCGTCTTTGTTGTTCCGTTGAATTTTAATGCGTTCCTTGAGAAAGCAAAGTTGAAAGATGATGGTAGCAATTACACGGACTGGGTCCGTAATTTGAGGATTATCCTCATTGCTGCACGGAAGAATTACGCCCTGGAAGCACCGCTGGGTGCCGAGCTCGCTTGCAGAGCAACGCCGAAGTTGTGAGCGTCTGGCGAGCAAAGCGATGACTACTCTATAGTTCGATGTGCCATGCTTTACGGCTTAGAACCGGGTCTTCAACGACGTTTTGAACGTCATGGAGCATATGAGATGTTCCAAGAGTTGAAGTTAATATTCCAAGCAAATGCCCGGATCGAGAGATATGAAGTCTCCAATAAGTTCTATAGCTGCAAGATGGAGGAGAATAGTTCATCGGTGAGCATATACTCAAAATGTCCGGGTATAATAATCACTTGATTCAAGCGGGAGTTAATCTTCCGGATGATAGTGTCATTGAAAGAATTCTCCAATCACGCCACCAAGCTACAAGAGCTTCGTGATGAACTATAATATGCAAGGGATGAACAAAACAATTCCGAGCTCTTCGCAATGCTAAAAGCTGCGGAGGTAGAAATCAAGAAGGAGCATCAAGTGTTGATGGTCAACAAGACCACTAGTTTCAAGAAAAGGGCAAAGGGAAGAAGAAGGGAACTTCAAAAGAACAGGAAGAAAGTTGCTGCTCAAGAGAAGAAACCCAAGTCTGGACCTAAGCCTGAAAGAGTGTTTCTCTGCAAGCAAACTGGTCATCGGAAGCGGAATTGCCCCAAGTATTTGGCGGATAAGAAGGATGGCAAGGTGAACAAAGGTATATGTGATATACATGTTATTGATGTGTACCTTACTAGAGCTCGTAGTAGCACTGGGTATTTGATACTGGTTACATTGCTAATATTTGCAACTCAAAACAGGACTACGGAATAAGCGAGCACCGGCAAAGGACGAGGTGACGATGCGCGTGGGAAGCGGTTCCAAAGTCGATGTGATCGCGGTCGGCACGCTACCTCTACATCTACCTTGAGATTAGTTTTAGACCTAAATAATTGTTATTTGGTGCGGCGTTGAGCATGAACAGTATATCTGGATCTTGTTTGATGCGAGACGGTTATTCATTTAAATCAGAGAATAATGGTTGTTCTATTTATATGAGTAATATCTTTTATGGTCATGCACCCTTGAAGAGTGGTCTATTTTATTAAATCTCGATAGTAGTAATACACATATTCATAATGTCGAAGCCAAAAGATGCAGAGTTAATAATGATAGTGCAACTTATTTGTGGTACTTGCCGTTTAGGTCATCTCGTGTAAAGCGCATGAAGAAACTCCATACTGATGGACTTTTGGAATCACTTGATTATGAATCACTTGGTACTTGCGAACCGTGCCTCATAGGCAAGATGACTAAAACACCGTTCTCCGGTTCTATGGAGAGAGCAACAAATTTGTTGGAAATCATACATACAGATGTATGTGGTCCGATGAATGTTGAAGCTCGTGGCGGATATCGTTATTTTCTCACCTTCACAGATGATTTAAGCAGATATGGGTATATCTTCTTAATGAAGCATAAATCTGAAACATTTGAAAAGTTCAAAGAATTTCATAGTGAAGTTGAAAATCATCGTAACAAGAAAATAAAATTTCTATGATCTGATCGTGGAGGAGAATATTTGAGTTACGAGTTTGGTCTACATTTGAAAAATTGTGGAATAGTTTCGCAACTAACGCCACCTAGAACACCACAGCGTAATGGTGTGTCCGAACGTCGTAATCGTACTTTACTAGATATGGTGCGATCTATGATGTCTCTTACCGATTTACCGCTATCGTTTTGGGGTTATGCTTTAGAGACGGCCGCATTCACGTTAAATAGGGCACCATCAAAATCCGTTAAGACGACTCCTTATGAACTATGGTTTGGCAAGAAACCAAAGTTGTCGTTTCTGAAAGTTTGGGGCTGCGATGCTTATGTGAAAAACTTCAACCTGATAAGCTTGAACCCAAATCGGAAAAATGTGTCTTCATAGGATACCCAAAGGAAACAGTTGGGTACACCTTCTATCACAGGTCGAAGGCAAGACATTCGTTGCTAAGAATGGATCCTTTCTAGAGAAGGAGTTTCTCTCGAAAGAAGTGAGTGGGAGAAAAGTAGAACTTGATGAGGTATGATACCAGCTCCCTTATTGGAAAATGGTTCATCACAGAAATCAGTTCTGTGACACCTACACCAATTAGTGAGGAAGTTAATGATGATGATCATGAAACTTCAGATCAAGTTTCTCTTGAACTACGAGGTCAACTAGAGTAAGATCCGCACTGAGTGGTACGGTAATCCTATTCGGAAGTCATGTTACTTGACCATGGTGAACCTACAAACTATGAAGAAGCGATGGTGAGCCCAGATTCGCAAAATGGCTGGAAGCCATGAAATCTGAGATGGGATCCATGTATGAGAACAAAGTATGGACTTTGGTTGACTTGCCCGATGATCGGCAAGCCATTGAGAATAAATGGATCTTTAAGAAGAAGACCGACGCTGATGGTAATGTAAGCTGTCTATAAAGCTTGACTTGTTGTGAAAGGTTTTCGACAAGTTCAAGGGGTTGACTACGATGAGACTTTCTCACCCGTAGCGATGCTTAAGTCTGTCCGAATCATGTTAGCAATTGCTGCATTTTATGATTATGAAATTTGGCAAATGGATGTAAAACTGCATTCTTGAATGGATTTCTAGAAGAAGAGTTGTATATGATGCAACCAGAAGGTTTTGTTGATCCAAAAGGTGCTAACAAAGTGTGCAAGCTCCAGCGATCAATTTATGGTCAGTGCAAGCCTCTCGGAGTTGGAATAAACGCTTTGATAGTGTGATCAAAGCATATGGTTTTATCTGAGACTTTTGGAGAAGCTTGTATTTACAAGAAAGTGAGTGGGAGCTCTGTAGCATTTCGATATTATATGTGGACGACATATTATTAATTGGAAATGATATAGAATTTCTGGATAGCATAAAAGGATACTTGAATAAAAGTTTTTCAATGAAAGACCTCGGTGAAGCTGCTTACATATTGGGCATCAAGATCTATAGAGATAGATCAAGGCGCTTAATTGGACTTTCACAAAGCACATACCTTGATAAAGTTTTGAAAAAGTTCAAAATGGATCGAGGCAAAGAAAGGTTTTTACCTGTATTACAAGGTGTGAAATTGAGTCGGACTCAATGCCCGACCACAACAGAAGATAGAGAGAAAATGAAAGATGTTCCTATGCTTCAGCCATAGGTTCTATCATGTATGCAATGCTGTGTACCAGACCGACGATGCTTAGCAATAAGCTTGGCAGGAAGGTACCAAAGTAATCCAGAGTGGATCATGGACAGCGGTCAAGAACATCCTAAAATACCGAAAAGGACTAAGGATATGTTTCTCGATATGGAGGTGACAAAGAGCTAGTCGTAAATGGTTACGTCGATGCAAGCTTTGACACTGATCCGGACGATTCTAAATCGCAAACCGGATACGTATTTTTATTAAGCGGTGGAGCTGTCGGTTGGTGCAGTTCTAAACAAAGCGTCGTGGCGGGATCTACATGTGAAGCGGAGTACATAGCTGCTTGGAAGCAGCAAATGAAGGAGTCGGATGAAAGAGTTCATTTCCGATCTAGGTGTCATACCTAGTGCATCGGGACCAATGAAGATCTTTTGTGACAATCTTGGTGCAATTGCCTTGGCAAAGGAATCCAGATTTCACAAGAGGACCAAGCATATCATGAGACGCTTCAATTCCATTCGGGACCAAGTCCGGTGGGAGACATAGAGATTTGCAAGATACATACGGATCTGAATATTGCAGACCGTTGACTAAGCCTCTTCCTCGAGCAAAACATGATCAGCACCAAGACTCCATGGGTGTTAGAATCATTCTTGTGTAATCTAGATTATTGACTCTAGTGCAAGTGGGAGGCTGAAGGAAATATGCCCTAGAGGCAATAATAAAGTTATTATTTATTTCCTCATATCATGATAAATGTTTATTATTCATGCTAGAATTGTATTAACCGGAAACATGATACATGTGTGAATACATAGACAAACATATAGTCACTAGTATGCCTCTACTTGACTAGCTCATTAATCAAAGATGGTTATGTTTCCTAACCATAGATATGTGTTGTTATTTGATTAATGGGATCACATCATTAGGAGAATGATGTGATTGACATGACCCATTCCGTTAGCCTAGCACTTGATCGTTTAGTATATTGCTATTGCTTTCTTCGTGACTTATACATGTTCCGGTAACTATGAGATTATGCAACTCCGTTTACGGAGGAACACTTTGGTGCTACCAAGCGTCACAACGTAATCGGGTGATTATAAAGGAGTACTACAGGTGTCTCCAAAGGTACATGTTGGGTTGGCGTATTTGAGATTAGGTTTTGTCACTCCGATTGTCGGAGAGGTATCTCTGGGCCTTCTCGGTAATACACATCACATAAGCCTTGCAAGCATTGCAACTAATAAGTTAGTTGCGAGATGATGTATTACGGAACGAGTAAAGAGACTTGCCGGAAACGAGATTGAACTAGGTATTGGATACCGACGATCGAATCTCGGGCAAGTAACATACCGATGACAAAGGGAACAACGTATGTCGTTATGCGGGTTGACCGATAAAGATCTTCGTAGAATATGTAGGAACCAATATGGGCATCCAGGTTCCTCTATTGGTTATTGACCGAGAATAGTTCTAGGTCATGTCTACATAGTTCTCGAACCCGTAGGGTCCTTGCACGCAAGGTTTCGATGATGGTTATATTATGAGTTTACATGTTTTGATGTACGAAGGAGTTCGGAGTCCGGATGAGATCGGGGACATGACGAGGAGTCTCGAAATGGTCGAGACGTAAAGATTCATATATTGGATGATATGTTTAGGCTAAGGGTCAAGCCCATGAGGCTTTAGGTCGGTGCAAAAGGAGTTTTATGGAGGCGAGGGGCCAAACGCCGGAGACCTGGCGTCTATCCTCGGGCTGACGCCGAGGCCCATGGCGTCTGGGCCACGCCAAGGATTGTGGCGTTTGGTCCTGGAGTCCGAGTGGAACTCTTGCCTTTCGGGCAAAACCGACTTTGAGGAGGCTTTTGCTCCAAGTTTCGACCCCGGGGCTCAACATATAAATACAGGGGCAGGGCTAGCACCAAAGACACAACAATTGGTCCCTTGGATCTCTTAGCCGTGTGCGGTGCCCCCTTCCACCATATTCCACCTCGGTCATATCGTCGCAGAGTTTATGCGAAGCCCTGCGCCGGTAGAGCATCATCATCGTCACCACGCCGTCGTCTTGTGGAACTCATCCCGACACTTTGCTGGATCGAGTCCGGGATCGTCATCGAGCTGAGCGTGTGCTGAACTCGGAGGTGCCGTACGTTCGGTGCTTGGATCGGTCGGATCGTGAAGGCGCACGACTACATCAACCACGTTGTCATAGCGCTTCCGCCACGGTCTCACGAGTGCGTGGACAATACTCTCCCCTCTCGTTGCTATGCCATCACCATGATCTTGCGTGTGCGTAGGGATTTTTTTGAAATTACTACGTTCCCCAACACCCACCCGGGCACCCCACGGCCAAAATGAACGAAATCCGACAACGAACGCACGTTGCGTGACGTCCGGGCAGTATTTTAGGGGTTTTCGGCCCGAAAAATCGTAGAAAATGCATACAGACTCGAAACACGACAAATTTTTGCATGCGTGCCCTGCATGGGCACTGTAGCACATGGGAAAAAATGGGCACGTTTGGCGGATGCGAAGCAGAGACATGCGACCGAGGGTCCCCTCCGCCCATACCGAAACCACCCCCTTCCACAGCAAGTACCTGAGCGATTTCACGGAATGAGCCCAACTTTTGCCAGCGCGTGTGGGGCCCCACCCGGGCACCCCCACGGCCAAAATGAACGAAATCGGACAATGAACGCACGTTGCGTCACGTCCGGGCAGTATTTTAGGGGTTTTCGGCCCGAAAAATTGTAGAAAATGCATACAGACTCGAAACACGACAAATTTTTTGCGTGCGTGCCCTGCATGGGCATTGTAGCACGTGGAACAAAATGGGCACGTTTAGCAGATGCGAAGCAGAGACGTGCGACCGAGGGTCCCCTCCGCCCATACCGAAACCACCCCCTTCCACAGCAAGTACCTGAGCGGTTTTACGGAATGCATCCAACTTTTGCCAGCGCGTGTGGGGCCCCACCCGGGCACCCCACGGCCAAAATGAATGAAATTCAACAACGAACGCACGTTACGTCACGTCCGGACAGTATTTTAGGGTTTTCGACCAGAAAATCCATACAGAGTCGAAACGCGACAAATTTTTACGTGCGTGCCCTTCATGGGCACTGTAGCACATGCAAAAAAAATGGGCACGTTTGGCTAAGTTAAAAAAATTGGTGAAGTTAAAAAAATTTGGTACAGTTAAAAAAATGAGCCTATTTTATTGAGTTAAAAAATGAGGCCCTCTATGAAAAAAAAACGCCGGCCGTCTCGCTAACCGACACGCATGCGTGCATGGGGCTGTCCCACTAACAACGCCGCTGCAATCAGCGCTCGGGCGACGTCGTTAGCCGACGCGCATGCAAATTTTCCTTGTACGTCCAGCCCGCCTCGCCGCCGCCGCGATCTACACGTGCTGCCGACGTACGCAGCCCGTCGCCCCACACTCCAAACGGCGCCGGTGCGCCCGCGCCGGCCTGCCCTGACCTGACCCGTCGCCCTCTATACGCTGCCGGGGCCTCTCCCACCGTCGCCCCACCGTCCAAACGCCGTCGGTGCGCCCGCGCCGGCGTGCGTACCCTGACCCGTCGCCCTCTATACGCCGCCGGTGCCTCTCCCACCGTCGCCGTCGTGTAAGTTTTTTTGTGTGTGTTTTTTTTATACGACGAGGCTCATAGCAGTACGATGGTATGTGACATAAAACTATTTGATGCAGTATGAATATCGACGGTGTGATTCCATGTTTTGTTCAAAAGTGGTTTAGCCTAGTTGACAAACTGTCACCAAGTCAGAAATTCCGGTTTTATGAAACGGATATGCAGGGCATGTCTAGAATACCATCGATACAGATGCGTGATTTTTTGCTTCACTTTTTACTCCAAGGTTACAATCCAAGTAGCAAAAAATTCATGGTCGAAGAGAGTTCTGGAAGTACTGCCGGAAGTAAAGGCCTTATTTCACTAAGGCCTGATGATGTGTACTCCATATTTGGTTGGAAAAACAATGGAGTGGATGTTTTTGGGTTTCTTAGTACTGAAGGAGAAAAAGCAACCAAAAAAAATACCAGTTAGTTTTGTTAGCAAAAAAATGGTAAGATCATGATTGATGATCTGATAGAAAAGATTGTGAAGAATAAGAGCACTGACGATGACTTTATTCGGATGACATTTCTAGTTCTCTTAGGAACTATAATTGCACCCGTGTCTCATGAATACGTTCCGAAGAAATACTATGCCTTAGTGCAAAATATTAAGTTGATAAGGAAGTTCAACTGGAATGCATTCACTTCGCGATTCTGTTTGTCGGAGATTGGTAAGCTTCTGCAGGACGGCCATGTTAGGCAGTGGCCACAGGGGAACCTCGCCCTTTTGCAAGTACGTTGTATTTATTAATTTAAACACTTTTGTTATAAAATGTCACGGAAGAACATGTAATTTAATTAGTTTATGTGTTTTGCAGTACCTATACTGGGAGAAGGTGCAACCAATCACCGGTCCAAAATATGATCCGTTGGCATTGTTGAGCCCGCTGATGAGGAACTGGACGGAAGATATGGCTGTGAGAAGAGACAAATACGACTACGAATATGGTCGTGGTGTTGGGATGGTAATCCGTGTAATCATGTTTTTTTACATTTATGAAATAAAATTAAGTGTTCATATGGTTTGTATGTATAATTCTCTTGTTGCATTTGTAGATCGATGACAACATTACAGAGGAGTACAGACTGAAAAAATTTGCAGAAGAAGAAGCTCAAAAAACCAAGAAAGCTAATACAGGCTGGAACGAGGAAAGAGGGCAGTACCTCGGAGGCTTTGAGACAGAAGCCTACTATGGACCGGATTTTGAGTGAGATGAATGAGCTTCGGAAGGAAATGCTTCGTTTGCTAGTGTTAGTTTAGAAAAGCTAAAAAAATATTTTTGGTAAAAAAATAGCCCGCCCGTCCACAGCGTGTCTTAGTAAGCCCGTCGTTATCAAGCCCACCGGGCGACTACGTCAGGCGTTTCAGAACACGCCGTGAAAACTAGGCCCAACAGGGCAGCATCGACGGGGTACATCGACGAGGTAGTAAACCAGAGGAGTTCAATGTGCCGACAGGAGCTGGGTATATAAGCTGTTCGTCGTCCCATTCGGCCGGCGAGGTGGGACTAAACTTGCGTCGGCCGCGGGGCGACGTGGAGACAGCCAGACGCGACGTGGGCCGGCCCAAAAAAGCCATGGACGGCGCGGACTTGTCGACGGCTCGACGCGCCGTGGGCCAGCCCAGTTAACCCCGCTGGGACGACGCGCCAGGGAAACTAACGCTAGTTTAGTCCCACCTCGCCGGCCGAAGGCGACGACGACCAGCTTATATACCCAGCTCCCGTCGGCATATTAAACTTCTCTGCTTTCCTACCCAGTCGTCGATGCTGCCCTGTTGGGCCTGGTTTCCATGGCGTGCTCTGAAACGCCTGTTGTAATCGCCCGGTGGGCTTGATAATGATGGGCTTATTAAGACACGCTGTGGAGACGGGCGGGCAATTTTTTTCTTTTTTTTCTTTTTCAGCAACAATTCGCAGAGTACTTCTCTTATTTTAATATATTTGACAGCCGACGGGACTGTAGTAAATACATGCAGAATTCATAATATAAACAATGAATAGTGAATATTTATATCAACAATAATGATGTCTCAACATAACAATTGTCACCACAGTAATTTTATTGTAGTCGACAGAAAATAACAAGTCTCAAATAACAACGGTCTGTAGCCAGTAATCTTGTTTTCACACATATAAAATACTCAACACGAACATAAATTTAACAAATGTCTTTCATATAAATGGAAGAGGTAAACACTTGCATCGTCTTCACTTGAGTCTTCAAGCCCAGTTGCTGCATAGAATAAATAAAAAATTGTGAGAATCAATGTACGGTAGATGAATCAACGAAACTAACATAAACAAAGCAAAAAAGACATACAGTTACATATAAATGGATGCAGTAAAACAGATGCACTGTCCTCACTTCTGTCTTCAAGCCCAGTTGCTGCATAGAATAAACTATGAGAATCAATGTACCGTAAATGAAACAACAAAACTAACATAAACAAAGAATAGACATACTCTTCATTTTTGCTGCATGTGCTCCTATTATGACATGAGCCGCTGCATATGCTACATTTTCGTCCAGATTTCTCGTCAAATGCTTTAGGCCTCTCATTTTTTGTCACATCTGGGCCACCCTTACCGCGACCTCTACTGTTCTGCTTAGGTGCGCCCTTGGTGGAAACCTTTACTGGATCACGAACCAGAATATGATCTCGGTTAGGCTCAAATGGATTATTATTCACGAAGCTTCGCTAACTATCATCTTCATTTTCCTGAATGTCCTTATTCGCTATAATATTATCCAGAGCTACCGTCAACTTGTCGAATAAGAAAGGATTACTGCATGCGACATGACATGCTTCTGAAGATTTGATGGTCAACTCACTATATCTAGATCTGTCCTCAGCACTCGACCAACCCCACGCAAACAGATCGCTGGTGCGCTTCACGGGCAGTCCAGCTCGTGCTTTTTTTTGAGAATCTTCACAGGACACAACACTTGGGTATCACAGCTAAGTCCAGTGCATTCAAAACATGAAAAATATGCTTGCAAGGAAGCCCTTTGCGAGTCATACTTCGACAACTACACTTTATAGTTTCTGCCGAGTTATATGGCGTATAGTCCACATTAAATCTGTGATCCCTGTTATTCTTCAACGCAACCACAAATCTCTGACTATCGGTCCCTGTCAGTCTATCAATTACCTCAAGCTCCTGTACCTTCTTCATATCTTGTTGCAACATATAAAAGTTTGCCTGCGTGAATGCTTTGGCAGCATACGACTCAATGGCGTGACACTCAGTCACTGTTACTGGAAGAGTCTGTGAGGCCGTGTAGTCATCATAAGCTTCATTCTCACGGAGGCGAACAATACAATTCTCGTAGTGTACAATCATGTCAACGATCGTCATACCATAGTCAAGATGAAGGTGCAGGCTGGAGTTCAGACTCTCACTCCTCTGATTACTGCGCATACCAAGGAAAAACCCACCAAACAAATATGATGCAGCCCAAAGCGTCCTCTTCCTGAACATCCCATGGAGCCATGTTTTCGTTCTCTCCGTCTGCCATTTGCGCACAAACGCGGCCCATCTCTCCTCAAAAACCTTATGTGTAGTGGCATAGTACAATAATGCCCTGAACTCCTTCAATGACTTGTGGTTGAGGTGTTTCTGCATATTCTTTTCAATATGCCATGAACATAGACGATGCCACACGTAAGAAAGCACCTTCCTGATAGCCCTTATCATCGCTGCATCTCCATCAGTAATTACAGATTTGGGCCTCTTCTGACAGTTAGCTTTCAAGAACATGTTAAGCAACCAAACATATGTAGCCTCGGTCTAAATGCGAAACAATGGCGCAGGCGAATACCGTAGTGCAACGGTGGTTGTTCAGACCCACAAAAGGGATGAACGGCATTCCATACCTGTTCATCTTGTATGTGCTGTCGAAGACGACAGCATCACCATAGTCTAGATAATCCCGGCGTGACTGCGAATCACACCAAAACAGGTTTTGGAGCCTGCCTTCAGCATCAACTGTGTGCTCAAAGAAGAAATCTGGATCTCTGTCCTTTCTGGTCAACATGATTCCTACGGCAGTATCAACATCACCTTGTGCAAGCAATTTCATCTTCTCCCTATAGCACATGTTATACAGCTTTGTCCTCTGAAACGGTGACTTTGCATACGACCCATACCTGCTAACGATGTTGTCAAAAATGATATGTTTTCTTATCCCAGCTCCAGCCATAGCTAAGATCCCAGCTCTCTCAAATGCTTTGATCTAATTATGAGATCGGAGGAAAGGGACTTCATCCGGTCGTGCAAGAGTGTGGCTGTGATCATCGGAGAAACTGCTGACATACCAAAGATTGAGCTTTTTATCAAGCTTAACTGTCAAATGGGCTTCGCATAAGAATCGACTCTCCGGTCTAAGCCTGCGGGTCCGGCCTTCCATGGTACAGAACTTGGCCTGTCGTTTTCCTGCGGCGGAACCGAGATACCTCCTCAAACGCACAGTCCTTGCACGATCCTTTGAACGTTTTAGCGAGTCCTTCCTGATGCTGAACCCACGTTCTCTCGCGTGCTTGTTGTAGAAAGTGTACACCTCGTCTAATGACCTGAATGTCTTTACCATCACTGCCCAATGCCTATCAAGTGACTCTTGCTGATATTCATCATAGCACATGTCAAGGTCAAACTGATCATCATCGCTGTGCTCATAGTTCCCGCTAGGACCATCAACACCTCCCTGCAAAATATGACATATAACCTTGCATGTCAATCTGTTCTTGTATTGTTACTAACCATAAATACTGTAAAGAACTTACTTGGCTACCGCTCCCACTACGAGATGCATCGACCTCGCTCTCGGCATTGCCATCATCTATATTATTACGCTCATTGTCACCATTAGCATTTACCTGTGCACATGTAAAGTAAAATAAGTGGTCATACAATTTTAATGTCAATCATTGCCCTACAATTTTTTCAACATACCTGGCTCACACTATTTGCATAAAATTGTTCATCTATATCATATTCCTCCTCATCATCATTGCCATGTAGCTGTACAAATTTAAAAGGACATGTAAGTGTCAAATAACTAGTTTGTATTCAATATGTTTTGGTCAACATTGAAGGCACTTACATTACCACTGTACGATTCATCCTGACTCATATAGTTGTCTCCGGGAGGTTGGTTCGCATTCAATGACGAGGATCCATTATCGCTACCGGAATCATCACTGGCGTATCCGGTTACTTGCTCCATCTATGCGCATACAAATAAGGTGTGAGATCAATGCCAACATTCCACAACATTATCGCGAATACAGTAAATTCATCAACAGTGACATGACTATGTGGCATGCATACAAATTTGAACATACAAAATCATTATGAGGTCATTAAGAGGTCACTACTCTCCTCTCTTATTTAGCTAAGTAGGAAATCATTTTGCATTAAAAATGCAATGGACAAATTAAAAAGAAAAAAAGAGCCAGAGAACCTACTGTGCGCCGTCGAGGGGTCCTCGCCTGGGGTCGACGCCGATGCGCTGTTGCCACCCACGTCGTGGAGGGCGCGTACCAGGACAAAACATTGACGGGGGAGCGCTGGGCGTTTCACCGACGAAACGGCGCGTGGGTGACTACGGACGCCGTCGGTGCTCGCGACTAGACGGGCACGTCGGGGTCGACGTCGTGACGGCGGTGGACCATGGCGGCGTTGATGCCGCTAGGGTTTCCTAGGCGGGGATGGGGTGTCGGTTTCACGCGACACCGGTGACACGGCGCGTGGGTGACTACGGACGCCGCCCGACGTTGTGACGGCGGTGGACCATGGCGGCGTTGATGCCGCTTAGGTTTCGTCTGTGAGGATGGGGTGTGGGGCGTCATTTTTTCCTTTCCGATCGCACTACCGAGCGGCACGGTATGCGTCTGACAGGCGTCGGGCGGGCGACACGGTCGGCCGGCCCTACGACGGACGGCGGGTACACAAATACATAATTTAGTATGGACAATACTACCCCTTCTACGTTTTTATTGGGGGAGGGGGGGTTGTACCGAAGTACTTCTCAATAAAGGTTGCATGTCAGAACAGTTCACTATGTTAAATGAGATAACTACTATCACATCTAGGCTGTCAACAAAAAGAAGAACAATGGAACATTTGTCATTTTTGTAACACTGCATAAAACCAAACCAATACCCCTCTTTGGTGCTTTGCTCCTCATTATGCTTTCTGGACTTCTAGTTTCATTCCAACCTTTATAAGACTGCAATCATCTATAACAGAAGTAACCAGCAAAGAAACCAGAGGTGGAAAGTTCAACCACTCCCGATTACATCCTAAAGCAAAGGTAGCCACAGTTCAAAAATCTCAGGTATACGAACCAAGCACATTACAGAAGCAAAAGCATCAGTGCCATGCTCGAACACCTCAGACATGACTCGCAAATCAAGGCCAGATGATCTTTATCTACAGTCTTGGGACCCAAAAGATCCAACTACTCCTCACACGGCGTCAGCTGTGACTAGCTCCAGCGACCTTGCTTGTTCTTTTCGAGAGTCCTTTACCTGCCAAAACAGACAAACAATTAATCCAGTAAACCACTAGAAAAATGACATCAATGGGTTCAGCAGGCTACTTCTGCTGGAAGCATGCAAGGTTGTGTGCTTTCCATATGTACTCTAGAAGACAGATGCTACCCCAACAGTGCAGACCGTCCTAGATTCAGCCCCCATGCCCTTTAGCCAAATATTGAAGCACGATTCAGGATCACTGAAATTAAACCCTATCCCAGTTGACGCACCAACAACATTCCATACAAACCTAGCGAGGGGACAATAAAAAAATAAGTGCTTGATACTCTCATTCCGTGCAAACTGTTGACACACGAACACGTCACGTGTACCCTCGACGTCGGGGATGATGCACCGCAGCTCATGTCGAAAGAGGCCCGACCGACAGCGCGATACGCAAGACAGTCGGCGGGCGCTTTTGCAGACCCGAAACCCCGCGCACCCGGGAGGGACCCCGTCAGGGATTGCGGCGGCTATGGGCTGCCCTAGGTCGATTCGCTCGCCCCTAGAGCCTCGGAATTCGCAGCTCTCAAACACGAAGAACAGCGAAGAACGAGAGAGAAAACGGTGAAGAGATAAAACGTAAACTGGAAAAGTAGTGTATTGATTTGTTCGATTGTGTGTTGTTCAATCGGCCGTCACCCCCAACATATATAAGAGGCGGCTGGACTTCCCGTACAAGAAAAGGATTCATCTAGGCTTTCCTTACAAGAAAATTGCATCAATTCACGTCCAAAACCCTAGTCAAATTCGGACTGGTTTTATCCGAACTTTCCAAAACTGTTCGGTTTAAACTGGCTGCACTTTGCGGGTCTTTTCTGTGGTGGTAAACAACCTCGGATGGAAACGAGCCCAAAAGCAATCTTGACCGTTTCGACGAGACGAACAACTTTCATGTTGAACGTTTTTTGATCAGATGCCATCTTGAGGGGGTTTTAGGCTGTTTTCCGAAGTCTGCGGCAGAAAAATCCAAAACCCGGACAAACAACCCCGGAGTGTCCGGCCGTCCTCGGAGAAATCCAAAACCCGGATCATCATTCCCGGAGTGTCTGGCCATCCTGATGCAGCTGCGCATTTTCGGCTCTAACTTTTGCATACGAACTCTGATTTAGACGTTTCTTATATCAAAATCGATGTCGAGACGAAGACTATCCGTGTAGGAACTTTTCTCATATGAGGTCATCTTGGGGGCGTAATCAGCTGAATAGTATTCTCAATACAAAATCTGAATACTCAAAACACAACTTCGGCCTTAAAGATGAGATCGGATGGCTACGGCCCAAATATCAAAGTTTCTCCTTTTGACGATACGGAACTTTATCATTTTAAGCACTTCTCCATTTGAGGCCTTCTCAATTATGTTTTTGACCATGCCAAAATCTGGTGTCAACACAAACCTAGCCAGGCTTCCAGTTTTCGGATCATCCTAGCCTCCAGGAAATCAAGGTCACAAGCTTCCAAAGCAGCAAAAGAAACAGGGACTCCTAGGTACTCAAGGGGAAGAGTTCCAATAGGGCAGCCAAAAACATCAGAGTAAATTCAACAACTGAAATTTTCCCCCTCTTAGAATAGTTCAATTTCAGTTCAGACATAAGCTCAAACATATAAAACAGAAGGTTCAGATTAATAGCTTTATCAGGATCATGACTAACACATAAAATCGTGTCAACCTTAACTAGAATGTGTAATTAGAATTAAAATGAACAGTCTGGATAGGACCATTTGACATCACAAAGCATCAACTGGCATTGGTTTAATATCAACACATCATGTCGTATTCTTGGATATCTTAGGTCTATTCTATTGACATGTTGGATTCATTTATGTAAGACAAGAGTTGTGTGAGTAGAAAAGAGTCAAGATAAGGTACTCTTGAATTGGGCATAGTTTAGGGCGGACATAAATAACAATGAAATGATAGATTTCGAAGACTTTAATGGATTACACATGTACTAAGACCGACTGCAACCCAGGCAAAAAGTCAGATAAATTTGGATATGGTATGTGTGCAACTGTCATAACATACTAAATATTGTTCTGGTAGCAAGAGTAATGATCTGACACACAAAAATCATGTTAAGTATGTAATAAGTTGGTTCAGTTAAGCGTAAAGATACAAGTACCAAAAAATCACATGTACACACATTCAGAATGTAAACTATGTTTCCCCGCAAAAATAATAATGTAAACTATGATAGGAGCAAAGTGAAATGGATATTTTAGAAGTTTTCAAAGAACATATCGAACACATTAAGGTATGCGGAAGGAGCGATCACTCGTGGTGCCCACGTCGGCAGGGCTCGATCGAGCGAGCGCGTGGGTTGGGCAGGAGGGTCAAAACAGTAGCGACGGGAAAAAAAACAATAGATTGGTTCGTTTCCTTTGCAACGAAGGCAGCTCTGCATCACGCGCACGTCTTCCTCTCCCCCCACCCCCACACGTCGCAGCCGCCTCCTCCTCTTCCTCCTCCCTCCGCTTGTCTTCCCCCTCACTCAAGAAGATCCATGGGTTGCTCGCGTCGTCGTTACCCTTTGCCTCTCCCTCACACATGACTCGCACCATCGCTGGGCTCCCCATTCTCTTCCCGTGCTGGCCCAACAATGAACTGCTGTGCTGGTACGTGGTGCTAGGTCGACGGCGACAGCTACGACACTATCTGTGGCGTCCCTCGGCCCCTTCTGCACGGTAGCAGCTTTCTTGACGGTATGGTGAATGAATCATAGCCATGAATTTGTGTGGGTCGAGGAAAGGAGTGGATTTTATCTAATCTTGTGGTGCCATCTAAGCCTCCCATTATAGGCGTCAATTGGGCCCATGCTTTTGCTTGATAATTAATCTTTGATTTGTGTGTTGCATCTACAGTCTTGCGGCAATCGAGGTTTTCTTGCGTGTCCGCAGAAATTGTCAGATTACATCGACCGCAATACTGCTCCAGGACAATCAGGATTACACCAAGCCATCAAATTACCTCGCTTTTCTTGAACTGAGGACACACCGCCTAATCTTGGCCCATGCAGGGACAACCAAGATTGTACAAAGCCACCAGTCAGCTTAAAATTTGGTACTGTTGCATCATGAATGCATTTGGTGTAGCTGATGTTTGGAAAGGCAACACTGGTTTCACTTGGAAGTTCAAAGGGAAAAATAGCAGCAACCACAAACTGTCTCGGATGCAGATAAGGATAATCACTGCCACCAGCTACAAGAGCTTCGTGATGAACTATAATATGCAAGGGATGAACAAAACAATTCCGAGCTCTTAGCAATGCTAAAAGCTGCGGAGGTAGAAATCAGAAGGAGCATCAAGTGTTGATGGTCAACAAGACCACTAGTTTCAAGAAAAAGGGCAAAGGGAAGAGAGGGAACTTCAAAAGAACGGGAAGGTTGCTGCTCAAGAGAAAACCCAAGTCTGGACCTAAGCTGGCCAAGTGTTTCTGCCAACAAACTGGTCCTTGAAGCGAATTGCCCCAAGTATTTGGCGGATAAGAAGGATGGCAAGGTGAACAAAGGTATATGTGATATACATGTTATTGATGTACCTTACTAGAGCTCGTAGTAGCACCTGGGTATTTGATCTTTGGTTACATTGCTAATATTTGCAACTCAAAGCAGGACTACGGAATAGCGAGCAGCAAAAGGACGAGTGACGATCGCGCGTGGGAAGCGGTTCCAAAGTCGATGTGATGCATGGCCACGCTACCTCTACATCTACCTTGAGATTAGTTTTAGACCTAAATAATTGTTATTTGGTGCCCGTTGAGCATGAGCAGTATATCTGGATCTTGTTTGATGCGAGGCGGTTATTCATTAAATCAGAGAATAATGGTTGTTCTATTTATATGAGTAATATCTTTATGGTCATGCACCCTTGAAGAGTGGTCTATTTTATTAAATCTCGATAGTAATACACATATTCATAATGTCGAAGCCAAAAGATCACGAGTTAATAATGATAGTGCAACTTATTTGTGTACTTTGCCGTTTAGGTCATCTCGATTAAAAGCGCGAAGAAACTCCATCTTGATGGACTTTTGGAATCACTTGATTATGAATCACTTGGTACTTGCGAACCGTGCCTCATAGGCAAGATGCTAAAACACCGTTCTCCGGTTCTATGGAAGAGCAACAAATTTGTTGGAAATCATACATACGGATGTATGTGGTCCGATGAATGTTGAAGCTGGGCGTGGGATATCGTTATTTTCTCACCTTCACGAGATGATTTAAGCAGATATGGGTATATCTTCTTAATGAAGCATAAATCTGAAACATTTGAAAAGTTCAAAGAATTTCATAGTGAAGTTGAAAATCATCGTAACAAGAAAATAAAATTTCTATGATCTGATCGTGGAGGAGAATATTTGATTCTGAGTTTGGTCTACATTTGAAAAATTGTGGAATAGTTTGCAACTAACGCCACCTAGAACACCACAGTAATAATGGTGTGTCCGAGCGTCGTGTCGTACTTTACTAGATATGGTGCGATCTATGATGTCTCTTACCGATTTACCTTATCGTTTTGGGGTTATGCTTTAGAGACGGCCGCATTCACGTTAAATAGGGCACCATCAAAATCCGTTAAGGCGACTCCTTATGAACTATGGTTTGGCAAGAAACCAAAGTTGTCGTTAAAGTTTGGGGCTCGATGCTTATGTGAAAAACTTCAACCGATAAGCTTGAACCCAAATCGGAAAAATGTCTTCATAGGATACCCAAAGGAACAGTTGGGTACACCTTCTATCACAGGTCGAAGGCAAGACCGTTGCTAAGAATGGATCCTTTCTAGAAGGAGTTTCTCTCGAAAAGTGAGTGGGAGAAAGTAGAACTTGATGAGTATGATGCCAGCTCCCTTATTGGAAAATGGTTCATCACAAATCAGTTCTGTGACACCTACACCAATTAGTGAGGAAGTTAATGATGATGATCATGAAACTTGAGATCAAGTTTCTCTTGAACTCGTGGGTCAACTAGAGTAAGATCCGCACCGGTGATGCGCGGTAATCCTATTCACGGAAGTCATGTTACTTGACCATGGTGAACCTACAAACTATGAAGAAGCGATGGTGAGCCCAGATTCCATAAAATGGTGGAAGCCATGAAATCTGAGATGGGATCCATGTATGAACAAAGTATGGACTTTGGTTGACTTGCCGATGATCGGCAAGCCATTGAGAATAAATGGATCTTTAAGAAGAAGATGGCGATGGTAATGTAGCTGTCTATAAAGCTTGACTTGTTGTGAAAGGTTTCGACAAGTTCAAGGGTTGACTACGATGAGACTTTCTCCCGTGGCGATGCTTAAGTCTGTCGAATCATGTTAGCAATTGCTGCATTTTATGATTATGAAATTTGGCAAATGGATGTAAAACTGCATTCTTGAATGGATTTCTAGAAGAAGAGTTGTATATGATGCAACGAGAGGTTTTGTTGATCCAAAGGTGCTAACAAAGTGTGCAAGCTCAATGATCAATTTATAGTGCAGTGCAAGCCTCTCGGAGTTGGAATAAGCGCTTTGATAGTGTGATCAAAGCATATGGTTTTATCTGATTTTGGAAGCTGTATTTACAAGAAAGTGAGTGGGAGCTCAGCATTTAATATTATATGTGGATGACATATTATTAATTGGAAATGATATAGAATTTCTGGATAGCATAAAGGATACTTGAATAAAAGTTTTTCAATGAAAGACCTCGGTGAAGCTGCTTACATATTGGGCATCAAGATCTATAGAGATAGATCAAGGCAACTTAATTGGACTTTCACAACATACCTTGATAAAGTTTTGAAAAAGTTCAAAATGGATCGAGCAAAAGGTTTTTACTGTATTACAAGGTGTGAAATTGAGTGGACTCAATGCCCGACCACAACGAGAAGATAGAGAAAATGAAAGATGTTCCTATGCTTCAGCCATAGGTTCTATCATGTATGCAATCTTGTGTACCGGACACGGCGTATGCTTAGCAATAAGCTTGGCAGAAGGTACCAAAGTAATCGAGGAGTGGATCAACTGGACAGCGGTCAAGAACATCCTAAAATACGAAAAGGACTAAGGATATGTTTCTCGTATATGGAGGTGACAAAGAGCTAGTCGTAAATGGTTACGTCGATGCAAGCTTTGACCTTGATGGACGATTCTAAATGCAAACCGGATACGTATTTTTATTAGCGGTGGGTATCGGTTGGTGCAGTTCTAAACAAAGCGTCGTGGCGGGATCTACATGTGACGGAGTACATAGCTGCTTGAGCAGCAAATGAAGAATCGGATGAAAGAGTTCATTTCCGATCTAGGTGTCATACCTAGTGCATCGGGACCAATGAAGATCTTTTGTGACAATCTTGGTGCAATTGCCTTGGCAAAGGAATCGATTTCACAAGGACCAAGCATATCATGAGGCGCTTCAATTCCATTGGGACCAAGTCCAGTGGGAGACATAGAGATTTGCAAGATACATACGGATCTGAATATTGCAGACCCGTTGACTAAGTCTTCCTCGAGCAAAACATGTCAGCACCAAGACTCCATGGGTGTTAGAATCATTCTGTGTAATCTAGATTATTGACTCTAGTGCAAGTGGGAGATGAAGGAAATATGCCCTAGAGGCAATAATAAAGTTATTATTATTTCCTCATATCATGATAAATGTTTATTATTCATGCTAGAATTGTATTAACAGGAAACATGATACATGTGTGAATACATAGACAAACATATAGTCACTAGTGCCTCTACTTGACTAGCTCATTAATCAAAGATGGTTATGTTTCCTAACCATAGATATGTGTTGTTATTTGATTAATGGGATCACATCATTAGGAGAATGATGTGATTGACATGACCCATTCCGTTAGCCTAGCACTTGATCGTTTAGTATATTGCTATTGCTTTCTTAGTGACTTATACATGTTCGGTAACTATGAGATTATGCAACTCCGTTTACGGAGGAACACTTTAGGTGCTACCAAGCGTCTAGCGTGCTGGGTGATTATAAAGAGTACTCAGGTGTCTCCAAAGGTACATGTTGGGTTGGCGTATTTGAGATTAGGTTTTGTCACTCCGATTGCCGAGAGGTATCTCTGGCCTTCTCGGTAATACACATCACATAAGCCTTGCAAGCATTGCAACTAATAAGTTAGTTGCGAGATGATGTATTATGGACGAGTAAAGAGACTTGCGGAAGCGAGATTGAACTAGGTATTGGATCGAAGCGATCGAATCTCGGGCAAGTAACATACCGATGACAAAGGGAACAACGATAATGTCGTTATGCGGGTTGACGATAAAGATCTTACGTAGAATATGTGGAACCAATATGGGCATCAGGTTCCTCTATTGGTTATTGACGAGAATAGTTCTAGGTCATGTCTACATAGTTCTCGAACGTGGGGTCATGCAACAAGGTTTCGATGGCGATTTATATTATGAGTTTACATGTTTTGATGTACGAAGGAGTTCGGTCCGGATGAGATCGGGGACATGACGAGGAGTCTCGAAATGGTAGGCGTAAAGATTCATATATTGGATGATATGTTTAGGCCAAGGTCAAGCCATGAGGCTTTAGGTCGGTGCAAAGGAGTTTCACGGGCCGAATAAGCGGAGACCTGGCGTCTATCCACGGGCAGGCCTTGAGGCCCATGGTCTGGGCCACGCCAAGGATTGTGGCGTTTGGTCCTAGGTCAGTGGAACTCTGCCTTTGGGCAAAACCGACTTTGAGGAGGCTTTGCTCCAAGTTTCGACCGGGCTCAACATATAAATCTGAGGCAGGCTAGCACCAAGACACAACAATTGGTCCTTGGATCTCTTAGCGTGTCGTGCCCCTTCCACCATATTCCACCTCGGTCATATCGTCGCGAGTTTATCGAAGCCTACGCGGTGAGCATCATCATCAATCCTGCGCCGTCGTCTGTGGAACTCATCCGACACTTTGGCTGGATCGAGTCCGGGATCGTCATCGAGCTGAGCGTGTCTGAACTGGAGGTGCCGTCGTTCGGTGCTTGGATCGGTCGGATCGTGAAGGCGTCATTACATCAACCGTTGTCATAGCGCTTCCGCTTGGTCTCACGAGTCACGTGGACAATACTCTCCTCTCGTTGCTATGCCATCACCATGATCTTGCGTGTGCGTGGGTTTTTGAAATTACTACGTTCCCCAACACCACCCGGGCACCCGGCCAAAATGAAGCGAAATCCGACAACGAACACGTTGCGTGGCGTCCGAACGGGTTATTTAAAGTTTTATTTGGAAATAGAAAATGCATCTGCACTAAAACGACAAATTTTGCATGTGCGTGCCAAACAACGCCTTTATGGGAAAAAATGGGCACGTTTGGCGGATCTGGAAGAGAGACATCGACCGAGGTCCCCCTCCATATCAAACCACCTTCCACAAGTACTGGCGATTTCACGGAATGAGCCCAACTTTTGCTGGTAGCGTGTAGGGGCCCCACGGGCACCCCGGCCAAAATGAACGAAATCGGACAATGAGCATGCGTTCGTCACGTCCGGGCAGTATTTAGGGGTTTCGGCCCGAAAAATTGTAGAAAATGCATCAGACTCGAAACCGACAAATTTTTTGCGTGCCCTGCACATGGGCATTGTAGCGATGGAACAAAATGGGCACGCGTTTAGCGAATCTGACGAAGACGTGCGACCGAGGGTCCCCTCGCCCATAAAAACCACCCCCCCACGGCAAGTACAAGCGGTTTCGGAATGCATCCAACTTTTGCGGTAGCGTGTGAGGCCCACCAGGCACTACGGCCAAAATGAATGAAATTCAACAAGCGAACGCCGTTCGTCACGTCCGGACAGTATTTAGGGTTTTCGACCGGAAAATCCATACAATCGGCAACGACAAATTTTTACGTGCGTGCCCTTCATGGGCACTGTAGCACATGCAAAAAATGGGCACGTTTGGCTAAGTTAAAAAATTGGTGAAGTTAAAAATTTGGTACAGTTAAAAAAAGCCTATTTTATTGAGTTAAAAAATGACCTCTATGAAAAAGCCGTCTGCCGCTAGCCGACACGCATGCGTGCATGGGGCTGTCCCACTAACAACGCCGCTGCAATCAGCGCTCGGGCGGCGTCGTTGCCGACCATGCAAAATTTCCTATGCGTCCAGCCGCCTCGCGCCGCGCGATCTACCGCGCTGCCGGCGTCAAGCCCGTCATACACTCCAAGCGGCGCGGGGTCGCCCGCGCCACCTCCACGACCTGACCGTCGCCCTCTATCGCTGCGGGGCCTCTCCACCGTCGCCCCACCGTCAACGCCGTGTGCGCCCGCGCATGGCGTCGTGCATTCCGTCGCCCTCTATCGCCGCCGGTGCCCTCTCCCCGTCGCCGTCGTGTAAGTTTTTTTTGTGTTTTTTATAACGAGGCTCATAGCAATACGATGGTATGTGACATAAAACTATTTGATGCAGTATGAATATCGTGACGATTCCATGTTTTGTTCAAAAGTGGTTTAGCCTAGTTGACAAACTGTCACCAAGTCAGAAATTCGGTTTTATGAAGCGGATATGCAGGGCATGTCTAGAATACCATCGATACAGATCGTGATTTTTGCTTCACTTTTTACTCAAGGTTACAATCAAGTAGCAAAATTCATGGTCAAGAGAAGAGTTCTGGAAATACTTTAAGTAAAGGCCTTATTTCACTAAGGCCTGATGATGTGTATCCATATTTGGTTGGAAAAACAATGGAGTGGATGTTTTTGGGTTTCTTAGTACTGAAGGAGAAAAGCAACCAAAAAAAATACCAGTTAGTTTTGTTAGCAAAAAATGGTAAGATCATGATTGATGATCTGATAGAAAAGATTGTGAAGAATAAAGCACTGGCGATGACTTTATTGGGATGACATTTCTAGTTCTCTTAGGAACTATAATTGCACCGTCTCATGAATACGTTCGAAGAAATACTATGCCTTAGTGCAAAATATTAAGTTGATAAGGAAGTTCAACTGGAATGCATTCACCAGCGATTCTGTTTGCGGAGATTGGTAAGCTTCTGGAGGCCATGTTAGGCTGGCTGTACAGGGAAAGCCCTTTTTGCAAATACGTTGTATTTATTAATTTAAACACTTTTGTTATAAAATGTCACGGAAGAACATGTAATTTAATTAGTTTATGTGTTTTGCAGTACCTATACTGGGAGAAGGTGCAATCACCGGTCCAAAATATGATCCGTTGGCATTGTTGAGCTGATGAGGAACTGGACGGAAGATATGGCTGTGAGAAGAGACAAATCGACTCTGAATATGGTCGTGGTGTTGGGATGGTAATCCGTGTAATCATGTTTTTTACATTTATGAAATAAAATTAAGTGTTCATATGGTTTGTATGTATAATTCTCTTGTTGCATTTGTAGATCGATGACAACATTACAGAGGTACAGACTGAAAAAATTTGCAGAAGAAGAAGCTCAAAAACAAGAAAGCTAATACAGGCTGGAGCGAGGAAAGAGGGCAGTACCTCGGAGGCTGAGAGAAGAAGCCTACTATGGACGGATTTTGAGTGAGATGAATGAGCTTGGAAGGAAATGCTTAGTTGCTAGTGTTAGTTTAGAAAAGCTAAAAAATATTTTGGTAAAAAATAGCCGCGTCCACAGCGTGTCTTAGTAAGCCGTCGTTATCAAGCCCACCGAGCGACTCGTCGGCGTTCAGAACCGCCGTGAAAACTAGGCCCAACAGGGCAGCATCACGGGGTACATCGGCGAGGTAGTAAACGAGAGGAGTTCAATGTGCCGACAGGGAGCTGGGTATATAAGCTGTTACGTCGTCCCATTGGCCGGCGGTGGGACTAAACTTCGTCGGCGGAGGCGGCGTGGAGACAACAGGCAGCGTGGGCGGCCAAAAAAGCCATGGGCGGTAGCGGACTTGTCGACGACTCGACCGCGCGTGGACCCAGATTAACCCGCGGGGCGGCAGAAACTAACGCTAGTTTAGTCCCCTCGCCCGGCCAGGCGGCGGCGACCAGCTTATACCCAGCTCCGTCGGCGTATTAAACTTCTCTTCTCCTACCAGTCGTGCGATGCTGCCCTGTTGGGCCTGGTTTCCATGGCGCTCTGAAGCGCCTGTTGTATCGCCGGTGGGCTTATAATGATGGGCTATAAAACACGCTGTGGGCAGCCGGCAATCTTTTTCTTTTTCAGCAACAATTACAGAGTACTTCTCTTATTTTAATATATTTGACAGCCGACGGGACTGTAGTAAATACATGCAGAATTCATAATATAAACAATGAATAGTGAATATTTATATCAACAATAATGATGTCTCAACATAACAATTGTCACCACAGTAATTTTATTGTAGTCGACAGAAAATAACAAGTCTCAAATAACAACGGTCTAGCCAGTAATCTTGTTTTCACATATAAAATACTCAACACGAACATAAATTTAACAAATGTCTTTCATATAAATGGAAGAGGTAAACACTTGCATCGTCTTCACTTGAGTCTTCAAGCCCAGTTGCATAGAATAAATAAAAATTGTGAGAATCAATGTACGGTAGATGAATCAACGAAACTAACATAAACAAAGCAAAAAAGACATACAGTTACATATAAATGGATGCAGTAAAACAGATGCACTGTCCTCACTTCTGTCTTCAAGCCCAGTTGCTGCATAGAATAAACTATGAGAATCAATGTACCGTAAATGAAACAACAAAACTAACATAAACAAAGAATAGACATACTCTTCATTTTTGCTGCATGTGCTCCTATTATGACATGAGCAGCTGCATATGCTACATTTAAGTCCAGATTTCTCGTCAAATGCTTTAGGCCTCTCATTTTTGTCACATCTGGGCCACCCTTACGCGACCTCTACTTTCTGCTTAGGTGCGCCCTTGGTGAAACCTTTACTGGATCACGAACAGAATATGATCTCGGTTAGCTCAAATGGATTATTATTCACGAAGCTTCTTTATCATCTTCATTTTCCTGAATGTCCTTATTAGCTATAATATTATCCAGAGCTACCGTCAACTTGTCGAATAAGAAAGGATTACTGCATGCGACATGACATGCTTCTGGATTTGATGGTCAACTCACTATATCTAGATCTGTCCTCAGCACTCGACCAACCCCACGCAAACAGATCGCTGAGTGCGCTTCAGGGCAGTCCAGCTCGTGCTTTTTTGAGAATCTTCACAGGACACAACACTTGGGTATCACAGCTAAGTCCAGTGCATTCAAAACATGAAAAATATGCTTGCAAGGAAGCCCTTTGCGAGTCATGCCACGACAACCACTTTATAGTTTGCCGAGTTATATGGTATAGTCCACATTAAATCTGTGATCCTGTTATTCTTCAACGCAACCACAAATCTCGACTATCGGTCCTGTCGGTCTATCAATTACCTCAAGCTCCTGTACCTTCTTCATATCTTGTTGCAACATATAAAGTTTGCCTGCGTGATGCTTTGGCAGCATCGACTCAATGGCGTGACACTCGGTCACTATTCTTTGGAAGAGCTGTGAGGCCGTGTAGTCATCATAAGCTTCATTCTCACGGAGGCGAACAATACAATTCTCGTAGTGTAATCATGTCAACGATCGTCATACCATAGTCAAGATGAAGGTGCAGGTGGAGTTCAACTCTCACTCCTCTGATTACTCGCATACCAGGAAAAACCCACCAAACAAATATGATGCAGCCCAAAGCGTCCTCTTCCTGAACATCCCATGGAGCCATGTTTTCGTTCTCTCTCTGCCATTTTGCGCACAAAGCGGCCCATCTCTCCTCAAAAACCTTATGTGTAGTGGCATAGTACAATAATGCGAACTCCTTCAATGACTTGTGGTTGAGGTGTTTCGCATATTCTTTTCAATATGCCATGAACATAGGCGATGCCACTGAAGTAAAGCACCTTCTGATAGCCCTTATCATCGCTGCATCTCCATCAGTAATTACAGATTTGGGCCTCTTACGTGATTAGCTTTCAAGAACATGTTAAGCAACCAAACATATGTAGCCTCGGTCTAAATGCGAAACAATGGCGCAGCGAATACCGTAGTGCAACGGTGGTTGTTCAGACCCACAAAAGGGATGAACGGCATTCCATACCTGTTCATCTTGTATGTCATCGAAAGACGACAGCATCACCATAGTCTAGATAATCGGCGTTGCGAATCACACCAAAACAGGTTTTGGAGCCTGCCTGACATCAAGCGTGTGCTCAAAGAAGAAATCTGGATCTGTCCTACGGTCAACATGATTCCTCGGCAGTATCAACATCACCTTGTGCAAGCAATTTCATCTTCTCCCTATAGCACATGTTATACAGCTTTGTCCTCTGAAAGCGGTGACTTTGCATCACGACCCATACCTGCTAACGATGTTGTCAAAAATGATATGTTTTCTTATCCAGCTCAGCCATAGCTAAGATCCCAGCTCTCTCAAATGCTTTGATCTAATTATGAGATGGGAGGGACTTCATCGATCGGTGCAAGAGTGTGGCTGTGATCATCGGAGAAACTGCTGACATACCAAAGATTGAGCTTTTATCAAGCTTAAGCATCAAATGGGCCGCATAGAATCGACTCTCGGTCTAAGCCTGCGGGTCCATATGGTACAGAACTTGGCTGTCGTTTCTGGCGGAACAGAGATACCTCCTCAAGCGCACAGTCCTTGCGATCCTTTGAGCGTTTTAGCGAGTCCTTCCTGATGCTGAACCCACGTTCTCTATATAGATAAGATTGTGCAAAGACTAGAAAGCATACAAATTATTGGAGAAATACCAATGAAGCATTGGGATAAGAACTCTATAGTTTGCAAAATAAATATCATAAATCCAGATTATATAATTAAGTCAGGACCAATAGAAGCTACTCCTAAAGATATCGAAGAGTTCAAAATGCATATTGAAGAGTTATTAAAGTTAAAAGCTATAAGAGAAAGCGAAGCCCTCATCGATCTGCTGCTTTTATAGTTAGAAATCATGCTGAAGAAGTTAGAGGTAAATCTAGAATGGTAATTAACTTTAAAAGGCTTAATGATAATACAGTTGACGATGCATACAACATACCCAATAAGCAGGAATGGATTAACAGAATACAAGGAAGTAAATATTTCTCCAAATTCGATTTAAAGGCAGGATTTTGGCAAGTAAAAATGGCTGAAGAATCTATTCCATGGACAGCATTTACTTGTCCACAAGGCCATTATGAATGGCTAGTAATGCCATTAGGCCTAAAGAATGCACCTGCACTATTTCAAAGAAAGATGCAAAATATATTTAATGAGAATCAAGCATTTATATTAGTATCGTAGATGATTTGTTAGTATTCTCAAAATCATACAAAGAGCATATAGCCCATCTTGAAGTGTTCTTTGAAAGGTAGAACAAAATGGGCTCATACTATCTAAAAAGAAGATGGAAATTTGCAAAGAGAAAATAAATTTTCTTGGTCATGAAATAGGAGAAGGAAAGATATATCTACAAGAACATATTGCAAAGAAAATACTAGAGTTTCCTGATAATATGAGTGATAAAAGGTTTTACAACAGTTCTTAGGAATTGTAAACTACGCTGAAACTATATAGATAACTTAGCAAAGCTAGCAGGACCTTTATATGCTAAATTAAGAAAAATGGTCAAAGATACTTCAATTCTGAAGATATAAAATTAGTAAAGGCCATCAAGGAAAAGGTCAAGAATTTAAAACCCTAGAATTGCCTCTAGAAGACAATTATTTTATAATTGAGACAGATGCATCTAAGGTAGGATGGGGTGCGATACTAAAACAAAAGCCCAATAAATACTCTCCAAAGGCAGACGAAAAAATATGCAGATATGCTTCAGGAAGTTACAAATTAAAGACGGTAAATAATATTGATAGAGAAATTCTTGCAGTGGTAAATGCAATAAATGCATTTAGGTTATATCTAGGATTTAAAGAATTTACAGTACGAACAGACTGTGAAGCCATATGTCGATACTACAATAAAATTAATAGTAAGAAAAGCTCAACCAGAAGATGGGTCTTATTTGAAGACACCATAGCTGGGAATGGTTATAAAGTTATTTTTGAGCATATTAAAGGGAAAGATAATACCTTACCTGATATATTTTCTCGTGCATCAAATTTGCAGGAATGAAGAGAGGATTATTCGCCAACAAGGATGAATATCTCTTCTTTGGAGAAGAAAATAGGCTGAAAATGTTTCAGCCAAATACATTCAATTTTAAGCCAAAATCCCATATTAAGCTCGATGAAGCCCAAAGATGCATATTGGATAACTTTTGGTTCCAATATGCTCGTAAAAGAGACGAACAAGGGTATTTTTTATCAATTCTCAACAGTTTGGCTGAATATTTTAATGAATTAAACAAAAATGTGCCAAAGCCAGCAAAGGTTGAAATACCAAAGGAGAAACTCTATATCTCATATTCGATGGAAATAAACCTGGCATATATTTGGAATGGGAAAATATTATGATTGAAAAACTAGATGCAAAAAGAAATGGAGGAGATTTAACATTCAAAAGATATTACAGTATAGATGAGGCCTTACTTTGGGCAAGAAAGGTATTAGGACCAGATTATTATATTGACCCAAAGGCCAAAGACTATATCCAAATGAAAAGAGGCATACCTGCTTCACCAACTCCCACAAAGGGGGAGGCATCAAGCTCAAAAAATATAAAGAAGGAAGAATCCCCAAAATATAAGACATACCAAGAATGCCTTCTAAAGGGCTTGACCCTTTAGACAGTGAATACATGGATCAAGAAATGGATAAAAGGTTTGAAGAATTTTCAAAGATAATAAAGAAAGAATTAAAGGAGGAAATATTAAAAGAATTAAGGCAAGAAATGGATGAAAAATTTGAAGAAATAAAGAAAGAATGTGATGAAAATTTGATTTCAATCTATTAAATGATGAGGATCATATGGACATAGCAGGGCATGGGCAGCGGCCTGAATAAAGCCCAAATTGCATATATTGATATTGCTATCAATTATTGGTAGCGGAGGACCTATACCCGACCGAATATTGATAGAAATTCTCATAATAGATCCTTTAAATATTGATAAGGTATTATCAATTATATGGGCAGGAGGACCCCCTGTAAAAAAAAAAAAAAAAAAAAAATAATAATAATAATAATAATAATAATAATAAGCCATGTCTAATATTTAATCAAGTTAAATTAAATTTAAATTAAATAAATAAGCAGTGTTGAATATTTAAGCAGCCTTGGCATGTATGTACGCATACACACGACACAAGGATTCCTAAGGAAGAGCTACCTATCTGAAGGCATGAAGAAGTGCATCGCTGGCAAGCGAAGAAGAAAAGAAGAGCCAGCCAATTATTCACGAGAGACAATGCCACGTGAACAAAGCAAAGATTTGATAGATTCCTGAAGATTGAAGTTTCACGGGCACTATCCTCTCGCTCTTATCCATCACCTAGAGGACACGCATGCATCCCTACTACATATAAAATAAGTGGTGCATTCTCCGGAAGCCATCCAGAGAGCTGCTCTCTCGCCTATAAAAGGAGACACTTGCTGCTCAAGAGAGGACACAGACGGAGAAGAGCCACAGCCACCGATAGAGCAAGAGCTGCGACCCAGCTAGCAAGCTCGTTGCTTCATAGTAGTAGTAGTAGTAGTTTCATCCTGCAATAAGAGCCACCATATCCAGAGCATTGTAAGGCTCAAGAAGGTAGTTAGAAGGTAATTTTCTTTAGTTTGTGTAATCCTTGGGGCCTCCCGAAAGGAAAGCCATATGTAAATTATGTTGTTGAAATGATGTAGTTTCTTGGTTTCACTTGGTATTTTTACTTATGAATTTATGGGACGAGTTCTTATGCTAGGGATCCTATAGGAGAAACCTCTGCGTGTGTAGTTCTCTGTGTAGCCCAGAGTGGCGTTTGAATGAGAACCTTGTGGCCGAGAAGTGTTCCTTTGGTGGAACTGCCTGGGAAGGCGATAGGAATTTAACCCATAAATTTGCAATTAAAACTGCTAAGTGAACGTAACTAGCTACATCTGATGCAACATAATGAAAAATATGGTGAGTACTGAGTAGGATTTTACACCTCTGCGCACACCGTCGGACGAATTGTTGGCCTCGCCAGCCTCTAAATAGATCCTGCATTAAATATATAATCAAGTTAGAACGTGAAGGTAATCATATTGAATTAAATATTATTGTGAATAGTGGAATACTATTCCAAATAGTGTATTTAATAGTGGAGCACTATTGTGAATAGTGCTGAATAGTAAATACTATTCAAGATAAAAAGAATACCTGTCTACCACTTCCACCTAATCCCAAATTAACCTAATCAAAATCTAATCACATATTAAGCTAAATAATAATAATAAAAATATTAATTTCCCTATATTGTTGGTATCAGGTCCAGCGTTTAATCATTGAAAGGTTAAAATATTTAAACTTAGAAGTTAGCGCAGGTAAAGTTATAAATACTAAGGAAAATCTAAATATAAGGTGTAGAGTAAATCCTTCGAAGAGCATATCGGCATTCATCTCATAGCCGATTAAATACAGATCGTCGATTTGATATATAACTTTTACATATCTTGGGAAAAAGACAAGATAACTTAGACCAAAAATTTGAAAGTTTATTTAAAGAATACCAAAAACTTGCGGATAAGTATTCAGGTTTGAATAATAAAATTGATCTAGCTTTACATAAGCTAGAGGAAGCAAAAGCAAGACAGAATACAGTTTGCAAGAATAACGATTATATTAAAGAGGAAGTGTTGTCAATAGGCCGTTACTTAAGTAAAGGCAAAGAGTCACTCCCACGCACTGATACAAGACAAGATATACTTGAAATTAAAAAGTTGGTGCAAGAGGTTAAAACTTTGATTATCTCATAATTTTATGACTGAATATACTCAAGCATTAAACGAAGTAGCAAAATACCTGTCACCTCCTGTAGGATTCTCCGATCACGACTCCCCAAAGGAAGATTCCAAAGTAATAATAAGACAAAATAACACAATCATCCAACTACTAATTCAAGTATTAGATAAGCTAAAAAGTGTTCAAAGCAACAAAGAAATTGTGTTATCATCATCTGGAATAGTTGCCTCTACTAGAAATATTAATTCAGAAAATGGACGTATCTAAAGGCTTCCTTAGAAGAGACAAAACCCTCCAATTAGTAAGGCAAGATTCAAGACCTCTGGCCATGAAGCATAGATTATCATGCAAAGCTGATGATATTGATAGCATTGAAGAAGTTATAGATATACAAAGAGATCTAGAAAGATATCAAAAAGATACCCTGAGAAAAATAAAGCCGCAGCAAGTATACCACATGGGTATGTTTGAAAGTAAAAGTGGTCTATATAGAATATCCAGAGAAGTAGAATTAAGCGTGTTAACACATCCAGTAGATTTAAGAATTGTAAGCAAAAATATTGAAAATGAATTAAAATATTGTGGATACAAATATATTCATCAAGGCATGTATATCATAGGAGTCAAAGGTATGACAAGAAAGAAATTAGGTGCGAAGGTTTTGATAACTCTATTAGATAGAAGATGGGAATCAGTAGACAAAGCAGCATTAGGATTTTTGGAAGGAGACATGAATGAAAATAGATTAATAACCTATATAGCTCCAGACCTAATGATGCCTGTAAAAGAATTTATTGAAAAATGAGTTTTGGTTTCCAAACTAAAGGTTATGAAGATTTTAAAGGAACAAATTTGCTAGTAAGCATAGAATTTATAGGAAGGCTCACTAATAGAAGTAGCTCCAGATATAGAGTGAATGTGAATGACGTAATTGATAGCATGCAATCAAAAGGTATTAAATTTATGAATCCTCTTAAAATTGGCTCTGAAGAAAGAGCAGGAGAAGAATGGAAGATAGGAGATCTAATAGAGAAAAAGGAATTAAAGCAACCTGAAAATTACATAAGCTATCAAAATTGTGAAGGAAGTAGCAGTATTCGATTTATGAACTATAAAGCTGCTTCAATAGAAGACTCTGAATCATTTATGTCAGAATCAGAAATTAATGATGATAAGAATAAAGGTATATCTGAATGTATGGAAAAGCCTAATTTAGATGATGAAATAATTCATTGGGAAAAGAAGCTAAAGCATATTGAATGGGAATATAGTCATTCTATGACAAAGGATTGGCCAAAAATTAGAGAAAGAGAACTATTTATCATCAGAGAAATTGCAAGGTTAAAGAAACTAAAAACCATAAAATGTTTGCCACTAGTAGTTCAAGCATGGAAGATAAAATTATAGCATCCCAGAAAGAAAAGCAAATGCTATTATTAATAAAAATTCTATCAATAATAATAATAATAATAAAGATAAGAATATTATTCAAAAGAAGAAATTGTTAGTGAAGAAGAGCAATGGGATATCAATAATAAGTTATTATTAGAAAGTTATGAGGAAGAGGAGGAATTAATAAAAGAAATGTGGTTAGAAGATGAAAGGTATGATGATTCAGAACAAAATAGTGATTTCTATAACTCACTAGATGATGTGGGACTACATAATTTAGACAATGCAATGGAAGCCATGGAAGTAGAAAGTAGTGGTAAAAGAAGAAGGGATATGGAGAATCATCTGTAAAAGAGAAGGAGAAAGAGAGAGACCTACCGGGACAGCTGGACAATGGCCTCCAGAAAAAGATGATTATCAACCTACATATATCCCAGGACAATATAGATACATGGGTACTAAAAGAAGAGATTTTGAAAAACCAGTGCAATTCCAAAATTATAAAATGATGGTGCTATATTAAACCTAGCAGCTCATGATCCAATAGATTGGCGAATATAATTAGCATATGGAAAGGTTTAATAGTACAAAATATATACAAAATCAGTATAGCATAGGCACTAAGGTAGAAGATATGTTAACATATCTTGAAACATTTTAGGAGAATCTGTAAAAGTTCTTTGGGAACAATGGGTAGAATCATACCCTAGTCAATATGAAGAATTAAAAAGGGCAGGAAGTAACCCTAATAACTGCGAATGTTATCTCAAATATGATCATAGCAGAAGATCCAGAATTAGGTCATACCTCATTGCAAAATGAAAGGTTAAGAGAAATAGAAAATTAACATTAACTAGCTGGAAAGGTATTAAAGAATTTTCCCAGCATTATTTGTATAATGCTACTACTGCTAAACAAGGTTTTAATGTAGGCGTAGTAGAAAGATATTTTAATAAGTTGCTGACCCCTAGGGTCAATAATATTTGAAGAATATAAAAAGGAAGCGGCGGAAACGTGGTAAATATATCTCAAGCTGTAACATTTGTTTTCAAACAATTAAGAAAGGTGTGTACTAGTATTCAAGCCCAAAGATCTATGAAGAAATCAGATTATAATTTTTGCAATAACATAGTCCAAATACCACTTACATATGGAGAAGAAAGGCATAGGAAAAACAAATATTATAAACCACAAAGGAGAGATAATAGAAATTTTAGAACAAAGAAAAGATATTTCTTAAGAAGGTCAGACAATAGAGCCCCATTCTTGCATAAAAGAAATGTAAGAAGATATAATCCCAAGAAAACCTATGATAAAACATGCAGGTGTTTCATATGTAACTCTCCGATCATCTAAGTAGAACATGCCCTAATAAAGACCAGAAAAGATACTCTAGCAAATATGAAGAACAAGAGAGTGTTAATTATAGATAGCGTTAATGAAAATATATTAGTATGTGATGATGAAATAAAAGACGATGAGTCAATATATTCAATTATAGAAACAGATGAAGTAGAAAATGAGGCTCCGAATATGAATCAAGTGAAGATGAAATAGACCTAATAGATGATTTAGCGGTTTAAAATTGAAATGATGAACCAAGTAGATTGTGAACATGATTGGATTAGAGGAAAAGGTGATTATAACATAAAATGTGCTTTCAGTATATATTACCCAAGCCAAGATAATAGGTTCACTTGTAGCTTGTGTTTAAAACAAGCATGTGCCTCATGTCTAAAAGCCAATAATCAAAAATGGAGACAAGAGATAGAATTGGAACCGAAGAGCGAATATTATCCAGTAGGGTTAGAAATTTAGAAAATAGAATAAATAAGCTAGAAGCAGAGCTAGAAAAACTTAAAGATGAGTTAGAAAATAGTAAAGAGGAAAATGATAATGTTCCAAAAACACAGAAATGAAAGAGCAAATGATAACAGTAAGGGATAAAAAGGAGACAAATTAATACAATTGAAAGATGCAATTACTAGTTTTGGAAACAAATATATTGTTCGATTACCATTCAAAGAAGTGTTAGGAATAAGGATCCCAGTTAAGATTGTTCGAAGCCAAATATTTCATATAAAATACTGGCACTATTAGATACTGGTTGCACTAAGAATATCATCCATGATAAATATTTTATGAGATGTCCCGAAATAGTTGAAACTATAGATGATAATAAAGCTGAAGTATCTACCGATATGTCAGGAATAAAGAAGATCCATAATCAGCTAGCATATAATATTGAAGCTTACATAAATGGCACAAAATATATAATAGATGAAATTACAATAAGAGATTTGTCAGTAATAAATGATGACATGATAATAGGGTTAAGATTTTTACAACAATCTTTACAAACCACAATCATACATGAAGAGGGTGTAACATTTATCCCTTATCAAGATAATGTTCCATACATTTCTGAAGTACGAAAACAAAGAAAGTCCTTGCAAAATGTAGAAATATCTAATTTAGATGATGAATATAGCACAAGTCCAGATCCTTGAATTCTGTAAAGACGAAGAACTTAGTGAGACCATAGAAGAATATCATATAGAAAATACATGTACAGAATGCATTGGGTTGCAATCATTTTCTCCAAATTGGTATAGAGATATAAAATCTAAAAGGATATAGATAAGATTGTGCAAAGACTAGAAAGCATACAAATTATTGGAGAAATACCAATGAAGCATTGGGATAAGAACTCTATAGTTTGCAAAATAAATATCATAAATCCAGATTATATAATTAAGTCAGGACCAATAGAAGCTACTCCTAAAGATATCGAAGAGTTCAAAATGCATATTGAAGAGTTATTAAAGTTAAAAGCTATAAGAGAAAGCGAAGCCCTCATCGATCTGCTGCTTTTATAGTTAGAAATCATGCTGAAGAAGTTAGAGGTAAATCTAGAATGGTAATTAACTTTAAAAGGCTTAATGATAATACAGTTGACGATGCATACAACATACCCAATAAGCAGGAATGGATTAACAGAATACAAGGAAGTAAATATTTCTCCAAATTCGATTTAAAGGCAGGATTTTGGCAAGTAAAAATGGCTGAAGAATCTATTCCTGGACAGCATTTACTTGTCCACAAGGCCATTATGAATGGCTAGTAATGCCATTAGGCCTAAAGAATGCACCTGCACTATTTCAAAGAAAGATGCAAAATATATTTAATGAGAATCAAGCATTTATATTAGTATCGTAGATGATTTGTTAGTATTCTCAAAATCATACAAAGAGCATATAGCCCATCTTGAAGTGTTCTTTGAAAGGTAGAACAAAATGGGCTCATACTATCTAAAAAGAAGATGGAAATTTGCAAAGAGAAAATAAATTTTCTTGGTCATGAAATAGGAGAAGGAAAGATATATCTACAAGAACATATTGCAAAGAAAATACTAGAGTTTCCTGATAATATGAGTGATAAAAGGTTTTACAACAGTTCTTAGGAATTGTAAACTACTACATGAAACTATATAGATAACTTAGCAAAGCTAGCAGGACCTTTATATGCTAAATTAAGAAAAATGGTCAAAGATACTTCAATTCTGAAGATATAAAATTAGTAAAGGCCATCAAGGAAAAGGTCAAGAATTTAAAACCCTAGAATTGCCTCTAGAAGACAATTATTTTATAATTGAGACAGATGCATCTAAGGTAGGATGGGGTGCGATACTAAAACAAAAGCCCAATAAATACTCTCCAAAGGCAGGCGAAAAAATATGCAGATATGCTTCAGGAAGTTACAAATTAAAGACGGTAAATAATATTGATAGAGAAATTCTTGCAGTGGTAAATGCAATAAATGCATTTAGGTTATATCTAGGATTTAAAGAATTTACAGTCTGAACAGACTGTGAAGCCATATGCCGATATTACAATAAAATTAATAGTAAGAAAAGCTCAACCAGAAGATGGGTCTTATTTGAAGACACCATAGCTGGGAATGGTTATAAAGTTATTTTGAGCATATTAAAGGAAGGATAATACCTTACCTGATATATTTTCTCGTGCATCAAATTTGCAGGAATGAAGAGAGGATTATTCGCCAACAAGGATGAATATCTCTTCTTTGGAGAAGAAAATAGGCTGAAAATGTTTCAGCCAAATACATTCAATTTTAAGCCAAAATCCCATATTAAGCTCGATGAAGCCCAAAGATGCATATTGGATAACTTTTGGTTCCAATATGCTCGTAAAAGAGACGAACAAGGGTATTTTTTATCAATTCTCAACAGTTTGGCTGAATATTTTAATGAATTAAACAAAAATGTGCCAAAGCCAGCAAAGGTTGAAATACCAAAAGGAGAAACTCTATATCTCATATTCGATGGAAATAAACCTGGCATATATTTGGAATGGGAAAATATTATGATTGAAAAACTAGATGCAAAAAGAAATGGAGGAGATTTAACATTCAAAAGATATTACAGTATAGATGAGGCCTTACTTTGGGCAAGAAAGGTATTAGGACCAGATTATTATATTGACCCAAAGGCCAAAGACTATATCCAAATGAAAAGAGGCATACCTGCTTCACCAACTCCCACAAAGGGGAGGCATCAAGCTCAAAAATATAAAGAAGGAAGAATCCCCAAAATATAAGACATACCAAGAATGCCTTCTAAAGGGCTTGACCCTTTAGACAGTGAATACATGGATCAAGAAATGGATAAAAGGTTTGAAGAATTTTCAAAGATAATAAAGAAAGAATTAAAGGAGGAAATATTAAAAGAATTAAGGCAAGAAATGGATGAAAAATTTGAAGAAATAAAGAAAGAATGTGATGAAAAATTTGATTTCAATCTATTAAATGATGAGGATCATATGGACATAGCAGGGCATGGGCAGCGGCCTGAATAAAGCCCAAATTGCATATATTGATATTGCTATCAATTATTGGTAGCGGAGGACCTATACCGACCGAATATTGATAGAAATTCTCATAATAGATCCTTTAAATATTGATAAGGTATTATCAATTATATGGGCAGGGAGGACCCCCCCTGTAAAAAAAAATATATAATAATAATAATAATAATAATAATAATAATAATAATAAGCCATGTCTAATATTTAATCAAGTTAAATTAAATTTAAATTAAATAAATAAGCAGTGTTGAATATTTAAGCAGCCTTGGCATGTATGTACGCATACACTGACACAAGGATTCCTAAGGAAGAGCTACATATCTGAAGGCATGAAGAAGTGCATCGCTGGCAAGCGAAGAAGAAAAGAAGAGCCAGCCAATTATTCACCGAGAGACAGTGCCACGTGAACAAAGCAAAGATTTGATAGATTCCTGAAGATTGAAGTTTGTCGGGGCACTATCCTCTCGCTCTTATCCATCACTTAGAAGGACACGCATGCATCCCTACTACATATAAAATAAGAGGTGCATTCTCCGGAAGCCAAGGAAGAGCTGCTCTCTCGCCTATAAAAGGAGACACTTGCTAAAAGAGGGAGACACTGGGACGGAGAAGAGCCACCAGCCACCGATAGAGAAAAGAGCTGCGACCCAGCTAGCAAGCTCACTGCTCCAGTAGTAGTAGTAGTAGTTTCATCCTGCAATAAGAGCCACCATATCCAGAGCATTGTAAGGCTCAAGAAGGTAGTTAGAAGGTAATTTTCTTTAGTTTGTGTAATCCTTGGGGCCTCCCGAAAGGAAAGCCATATGTAAATTATGTTGTTGAAATGATGTAGTTTCTTGGTTTCACTTGGTATTTTTACTTATGAATTTATGGGACGAGTTCTTATGCTAGGGATCCTATAGGAGAAACCTCTGCGTGTGTAGTTCTCTGTGTAGCCCAGAGTGGTGGCGTTTGAATGAGAACCTTGTGGCCGTAGAGAAGTGTTCCCTTCGGGTGGAACTGCCTGGGAAGACGATAGGAATTTAACCCATAAATTTGCAATTAAAACTGCTAAGTGAACGTAACTAGCTACATCTGATGCAACATAATGAAAAATATGGTGAGTACTGAGTAGGATTTTACACCTTGCGCACACCGCCGGACTAATTGTTGGCCTCGCCAGCCTCTAAATAGATCCTGCATTAAATATATAATCAAGTTAGAACGTGAAGGTAATCATATTGAATTAAATATTATTGTGAATAGTGGAATACTATTTCAAATAGTGTATTTAATAGTGGAGCACTATTGTGAATAGTGCTGAATAGTAAATACTATTCAAGATAAAAAGAATACCTGTCTACCACTTCCACCTAATCCCAAATTAACCTAATCAAAATCTAATCACATATTAAGCTAAATAATATAATAAAAATTAATTTCCCTATATTGTTGGTATCAGGTCCAGCGTTTAATCATTGAAAGGTTAAAATATTTAAACTTAGAAGTTAAGCGCAGGTAAAGTTATAAATACTAAGGAAAATCTAAATATAAGGTGTAGAGTAAATCCTTCGAAGAGCATATCGGCATTCATCTCATAGCCAGTTAAATACAGATCGTCGATTTGATATATAACTTTTACATATCTTGGGGAAAAGACAAGATAACTTAGACCAAAAATTTGAAAGTTTATTTAAAGAATACCAAAAACTTATGGATAAGTATTCAGGTTTGAATAATAAAATTGATCTAGCTTTACATAAGCTAGAGGAAGCAAAAGCAAGACAGAATACAGTTTGCAAGAATAACGATTATATTAAAGAGGAAGTGTTGTCAATAGGCCGTTACTTAAGTAAAGGCAAAGAGTCACTCCCACACCGATACAAGACAAGATATACTTGAAATTAAAAAGTTGGTGCAAGAGGTTAAAACTTTGATTATCTCATAATTTTATGACTGAATATACTCAAGCATTAAACGAAGTAGCAAAATACCTGTCACCTCCTGTCGGATTCTCCGATCACGACTCCCCAAAGGAAGATTCCAAAGTAATAATAAGACAAAATAACACAATCATCCAACTACTAATTCAAGTATTAGATAAGCTAAAAAGTGTTCAAAGCAACAAAGAAATTGTGTTATCATCATCTGGAATAGTTGCCTCTACTAGAAATATTAATTCAGAAAATGGACGTATCTAAAGGCTTCCTTAGAAGAGACAAAACCCTCCAATTAGTAAGGCAAGATTCAAGACCTCTGGCCATGAAGCATAGATTATCATGCAAAGCTGATGATATTGATAGCATTGAAGAAGTTATAGATATACAAAGAGATCTAGAAAGATATCAAAAAGATACCCTGAGAAAAATAAAGCCGCAGCAAGTATACCACATGGGTATGTTTGAAAGTAAAAGTGGTCTATATAGAATATCCAGAGAAGTAGAATTAAGCGTGTTAACACATCCAGTAGATTTAAGAATTGTAAGCAAAAATATTGAAAATGAATTAAAATATTGTGGTTACAAATATATTCATCAAGGCATGTATATCATAGGAGTCAAAGGTATGACAAGAAAGAAATTAGGTGCGAAGGTTTTGATAACTCTATTAGATAGAAGATGGGAATCAGTAGACAAAGCAGCATTAGGATTTTGGAAGGAGACATGAATGAAAATAGATTAATAACCTATATAGCTCCAGACCTAATGATGCCTGTAAAAGAATTTATTGAAAAAATGAGTTTTGGTTTCCAAACTAAAGGTTATGAAGATTTTAAAGGAACAAATTTGCTAGTAAGCATAGAATTTATAGGAAGGCTCACTAATAGAAGTAGCTCCAGATATAGAGTGAATGTGAATGACGTAATTGATAGTATGCAATCAAAAGGTATTAAATTTATGAATCCTCTTAAAATTGGCTCTGAAGAAAGAGCAGGAGAAGAATGGAAGATAGGAGAATTAATAGAGAAAAAAGAATTAAAGCAACCTGAAAACTACATAAGCTATCAAAATTGTGAAGGAAGTAGCAGTATTCGATTTATGAACTATAAAGCTGCTTCAATAGAAGACTCTGAATCATTTATGTCAGAATCAGAAATTAATGATGATAAGAATAAAGGTATATCTGAATGTATGGAAAAGCCTAATTTAGATGATGAAATAATTCATTGGGAAAAGAAGCTAAAGCATATTGAATGGGAATATAGTCATTCTATGACAAAAGATTGGCCAAAAATTAGAGAAAGAGAACTATTTATTATTAGAGAAATTGCAAGGTTAAAGAAACTAAAAAACCATAAAATGTCTGCCACTAGTAGTTCAAGCATGGAAGATAAAATTATAGCATCCGCAGAAAGAAAAGCAAATGCTATTATTAATAAAAATTCTATCAATAATAATAATAATAAAGATAAGAATATTATTCAAAAGAAGAAATTGTTAGTGAAGAAGAGCAATGGGATATCAATAATAAGTTATTATTAGAAAGTTATGAGGAAGAGGAGGAATTAATAAAAGAAATGTGGTTAGAAGATGAAAGGTATGATGATTCAGAACAAAATAGTGATTTCTATAACTCACTAGATGATGTGGGACTACATAATTTAGACAATGCAATGGAAGCCATGGAAGTAGAAAGTAGTGGTAAAAGAAGAAGGGGATATGGAGAATCATCTGTAAAAAGAGAAGGAGAAAGAGAGAGACCTACCAGGACAGCTGGACAATGGCCTCCAGAAAAAGATGATTATCAACCTACATATATCCCAGGACAATATAGATACATGGGTACTAAAAGAAGAGATTTTGAAAAACCAGTGCAATTCCAAAATTATAAAATGATGGTGCTATATTAAACCTAGCAGCTCATGATCCAATAGATTGGCGAATATAATTAGCATATGGAAAGGTTTAATAGTACAAAATATATACAAAATCAGTATAGCATAGGCACTAAGGTAGAAGATATGTTAACATATCTTGAAACATTTTAGGAGAATCTGTAAAAGTTCTTTGGGAACAATGGGTAGAATCATACCCTAGTCAATATGAAGAATTAAAAGGGCAGGAAGTAACCCTAATAACTTGCGAATGTTATCTCAAATATGATCATAGCAGAAGATCCAGAATTAGGTCATACCTCATTGCAAAATGAAAGGTTAAGAGAAATAGAAAAATTAACATTAACTAGCTGGAAAGGTATTAAAGAATTTTCCCAGCATTATTTGTATAATGCTACTACTGCTAAACAAGGTTTTAATGTAGGCGTAGTAGAAAGATATTTTAATAAGTTGCCTGACCCCCTAGGGTCAATAATATTTGAAGAATATAAAAAGGAAACGGCGGGAAACGTGGTAAATATATCTCAAGCTGTAACATTTGTTTTCAAACAATTAAGAAAGGTGTGTACTAGTATTCAAGCCCAAAGATCTATGAAGAAATCAGATTATAATTTTTGCAATAACATAGTCCAAATACCACTTACATATGGAGAAGAAAGGCATAGGAAAAACAAATATTATAAACCACAAAGGAGAGATAATAGAAATTTTAGAACAAAGAAAAGATATTTCTTAAGAAGGTCAGACAATAGAGCCCCATTCTTGCATAAAAGAAATGTAAGAAGATATAATCCCAAGAAAACCTATGATAAAACATGCAGGTGTTTCATATGTAACTCTCCGATCATCTAAGTAGAACATGCCCTAATAAAGACCAGAAAAGATACTCTAGCAAATATGAAGAACAAGAGAGAGTGTTAATTATAGATAGCGTTAATGAAAATATATTAGTATGTGATGATGAAATAAAAGACGATGAGTCAATATATTCAATTATAGAAACAGATGAAGTAGAAAATGAGGCTCCAGAATATGAATCAAGTGAAGATGAAATAGACCTAATAGATGATTTAGCGGTTTAAAATTGAAATGATGAACCAAGTAGATTGTGAACATGATTGGATTAGAGGAAAAGGTGATTATAACATAAAATGTGCTTTCTGTATATATTACCCAAGCCAAGATAATAGGTTCACTTGTAGCTTGTGTTTAAAACAAGCATGTGCCTCATGTCTAAAAGCCAATAATCAAAAATGGAGACAAGAGATAGAATTGGAACCCGAAGAGCGAATATTATCCAGTAGGGTTAGAAATTTAGAAAATAGAATAAATAAGCTAGAAGCAGAGCTAGAAAAACTTAAAGATGAGTTAGAAAATAGTAAAGAGGAAAATGATAATGTTCCAAAAACACAGAAATGAAAGAGCAAATGATAACGGTAAGGGATAAAAAAGGAGACAAATTAATACAATTGAAAGATGCAATTACTAG